>JAPMOQ010048382.1:3810598-3830437 GCA_026543055.1 Argiope trifasciata
TATAAACTGCTGATTGACTAAATTAAATTGATTCAAATTAAACTGCTGTATGTCTAGATAAGTAGGCAATTAGCTTCAAGTAATGATGAGCGTATAGGTAAATAAGGTTCTTTACCATTCTTTACATTGAGAATTCAATGCTTCTCACCTTATAATGAAATAAGACACCCAATGTTAGTTTGGAAATGGAAATAACTTATTTCATAAATCAATTTTCCAAATCATTTGAATGTTTCGACTGGAATTTAAGGTTTTCTATATATTTGTATCAGTAATATTAGAACAGTATTGTAAACACAAAGAGTGACAAACAAATACATAAAAGCAAACATTCAAGCATTTTGAATACTATGAATATTAAGATATCGCCCTAATACAGTGTTTCTCAACCTTTTAGTATTCACGGCCCAATTTTCAATCATAATTTTCATCGCCCCCCCCTCTCCACCGCATACAATAAAATGTGTACAATAATAGTGTATTTTGGCGCTGAACCTACACTACAACCTTAATTTTAAACTTTACAAATCACCAAGAATAAGGAAATTTATTGACATTTTGCAACAATGATCCTCAGCATTGAAAAAACAAGAATCCTATGCTTTTTTATTGCTCTTGCTTCTCGCCATGTCGGGAATTCTCACGTTTTATTGAGAAATTTCGATTTGTCTGGTCAGCTTAAGTTAAATTAGGAGCGTGCGCAGATGTGAACAAATGTGTTCTCATAGAGAGAAGGAGAAAGTTCTATGACACCAATATCAATTCCATATAATCTCATTCGAGTCGATCCTTCTATCGCTCTTGAATCTATTCTGAATGTGTATGTTATATATATTTTCGTGTAATTGCAATTCACCACATTAAATATTCACGGCAGCAGACTTATGCAAAATCATGGATAAATTTTTAAACGGGCGTAAGCGAGCATTAGACGATAGACAAGCATCAACAAGTACACAGACGAATGTGGTTCCGAAAATAAAATCAATAAATTATTCTCAAGAATACTTAAATTTTGAGTTCGCTAGTACTGAAGTAAATGAAGAAGAAAGGCCCCTGTGTATCATTTGCTCAAAAATGTTGGCGGCAGACAGCATGAAACCCAATAAACTTAAACGACATTTGGAAACGCTTCATAGTGAGTACGTAAACAAACCCAGAGAATTCTTCGAATTAAAATTAAAATCATATGAAAAGCAAAAATTATTGTTTAAAAAAACTTTGTGAATGAAAAAGCTTGAATTGCCTCTTACAAAGTTTCATATAAAATAGCCTGATGTAAAAAGCCTCACACCATTGGTGAAGAGCTTATTTCGCCAGCCGCAATTGAGATTGTAGAAATTATGTTTGGAGATAATTTTGCAAAACCATTGCAGTCTATACTTCTTTCAAATGATACTGTTGCACGTCGAATTGCTGATATAGCTGAAGATGTAGAATGTCAGCTTTTGTCGAAGTTACGTGACAAATTGTTTTCAATACAACTTGATAAGGCAACAGATAGTAATAAAGATGCTCATTTCATTGCCTATTTTAGATTTTGTGATGATTTGTCAGTAGTAGAAGATTTACTTTTCTGCAAACAAATAGAACTCAAAGCAACAGCAATCACATTATTTGCTATCTTAAATGATTTTATGAACGAAGCATACAGAATGGAAAAATTGCGTCGGAATATGCCCCGATGGTGCTTGTTCTGTTTCTGGAAGATTCCAAAGTATTCAAGCACTTGTGAAACAAAAATCGCCACAGTGAGTCTGGGCACATTGCATGATCCACAGAGAAGCTTTGGCTTCCAAAGAAATGAGTCCTGGTTTGAATATTGTGTTAATTACGGTTGTAACCCTAGTAAATTATATAAAAATGAGACCCCTTAAATCAAGAATCTTTTCCGCACTTTGTTAAGACATGGGTGTAGTACATTCAGCGTTACTATTTTATTGCGAGGCAAGATGGTTATCACGAGGAAAATTTTCGCAACGTGTTTACGAATTAAGAGAAGAAATCGCCGTTTTCCTAGAAGAGGAAAACAGACCGGAAGCTGAGAATTTTCGCGATAGTTTATTTGTGATGAAATTGAGCTACATGGTCGACATATTCGAGAAATTAAATAACTTGAATCTTCAACTGCAAGGAGAAAATACACATATATTGGATACGAGTGATAAAGTTAATACTTTTTGTAGGAAATTGAAATTGTAGAGCAGATTTTTAAAGCAAGAAAATTTAACAATTTTTGCAAATTTGAATGATAGTATTAAAACTTACAAGGCTGAAGAACAGCATGTAAAAGTTGTTTTTCTAACCATTGAAAATCTTTTAGCAATGCTAGCAAAGAATTTTAAAAAGTAATTTCTTGCTGACGACAAACTGATATCAAGTTACAAGTGTGTGATGGATCCATTTCAAAATACTCCCGAAGGACTCTCAATTGAAGAGGAAGAAACCTTTATAAACTTCACGGCAATTGGCGAAACCAAAAGACAATTTAGTAATAAAACGCTCTTTGAATTTTGGGCAGGAGTGGATGATGAGTTTTCTGCACTAAAAACAAGGGAATTTCTCATTCTACTGCCATTTTCAATATCTTACCTTTGTGAAACTGGATTTTCTGCGGTGGCTTCTTTGAAGACAAAATATGGGAAAAGAACTGAGGGTGTCTATTTCTAATATTAAACCCTCCTTCGAAAAACTTTGTTCTGCAAGATAGGCCCTAGGAAGTCACTAATAATTATTAAATTTGTTTTTAATTTAGTAAGTTGTTTTAATTTAATAAGTTAATTGTTAAATATGTCGAAATGTATTTTGTTTTGTATGTGTGTGTGTGTTTTCTTTTCAGTTTCTTAATCAATTTTTTCAATAACATTTTCTCTTGGATATGCTTGCGCCCCCCATTAGTGTGCTCGCGCCCCCCTAGGGGGGCATGCCCCACAGGTTGAGAATCACTGCCCTAATGTTTTTAATCCTAATGTTGATATACTGTTAACTGTTATATTGTTAACTTTAAATACTTCAATTTAATGTTATTCGTTTCTGGTATTGATTTCCGAAATATCTTTAATATTTTTTTTTCTATTTTATAGTACTTATAATTCATATTCGAAAATTTTTAATTGCATAAAGTCTAAAGAAAGAAAAAAAGAAATAAAGTGGATTCGTTTAGGAAATGGAAATTGTAGAAAAAAGAAGCTATTGGAAATAATATTTTTTTTCTCTTAATCAGTTATGAAAATAAACAATATTTTGATGAATTTAATTCATTTGAAGTGCAACGTATTAAAAATATCCAGATTGATTTATCCCATATAAAAATTAAGAGCTGAACGTATTGTAGTAATTATTTCTAACATAAAATTCCTAACATATTATAAAATTATCTTTTAAAAAAACATTTCAATATGAATAAATAATGCAAACAATCACGTTTTAGTTTTCGCATCCATATTCTATATTCAATTCTTTATATTCAGATTGAAATTCCCAGGGGAGCATCTCGAAATGAGAGTGAGAGGCTTACGACTATACGAATGGTTCAAGCCATTTATGAGGAAAAGCAGATAGGTGGGGATCTGGCTCCTCCTATCGATGACGGGACATAGTTCCTTAGGGAAGGATTATACGGTAGCCAGTGATGGCACTTACTACTCAACCCCAATTCTCATTCTTGCTGCTATAGGGGTGGTCCGGTTATTCAAAAATTTATATTCTTACGCCTACGGGGGTAGTGGATAATCACTAATATGAACTAGAAACAGAGTAATAAAATGGCAAGGTTTTGGATAGGTGCATCTACACAGCGTGAAAAAAGTAGAAGGACAGTCATTTTTTTTTGTACATTTTGATTTAATTTTACTACTTTTGATCTGATTTCTTTAAGAGGTTGTTTTGTTAATGTTTTAATTTAAGTTAGGTAAGAAAAGTTAGCTACTACTATTTAAGGTTAAGATTTTAATACTTAACAACTTTCGGTGCGTGAAAAAAGTAGAAGGACACATCTGAAAAATTGATTTTGAAGCTGTTGGAAACCACTAAAAGTTAGTGTTCTCTTTTGCTCTTAATAATTTTTATCAAGAATGAAGAATTAGAAATTCATAGTTATTATGGGTTTTAGAATGCCCAGAGGAAAACCCTTAAGTGAGTTCCAAAAGGGCCAAATAGTTGCCTATAAAAATGAAGGAAAATGTACAAGAGAGATTGCTCGGCAGCTACATATCAGTCCTAATACTGTTTCGAACTTCATAAGACACCCTGAAAGTGACAGAAGAAAAAAAGACGGGAAGGCCAAAAACACTTACACAACGTGATCAAAGAAAAATCCTTCGTGAACTCAAAAATGCAGGTGGAAGTGTTAGCAAGGCTCAATGCCTATCAGGGATTACACATGTAACTAAAAGAACTGTCTATAACTATATAAAAAGCTCAAAAAAGTCCATCTTCAAAAAACGGAAGCACCATCCGAAGTGGAATGAAGGACACATTAAGCACCGACTGCAGTGGGCTAAAGACCACATGTCCTGGAACTCTGAATGGACCGCAGTTGTATTTTCCGATGAGAAGAAGTTCAATTTGGATGGTCCAGATGGTTATCAGTACTATTGACACTGTTTTGGTAATAAAGAAGATATTTGTTCTACTCGACAAATGGGAGGGGGTGGTCTTATGGTTTGGTTAGCAGTTGGCTATGGAGGTAGAACAAATCTAGTTTTTCTAAATGGTAGACAGAACCATAAAGACTCTAAACTCAAATCTTCTTCCATATGACACTGAGTTAGGAAGAGGTGACTGGGTTTTCCGACAAGACGGAGCATCAATTCACACAGCACATTGTTAAAAATTGGTTTGCAACAAACAAAGTTCGTATTTTACAATGGCCTGCTAAAAGTCCTGATCTCAATATTGTAGAGAACTTATGGTTAATGATTGTACGTCGCGTTTACGAAGGAGGAAAACAGTTTGAATCTGTAGCTGAACTACAGAAATCATTAGAATGTGTATGGGACAAATTTTGCCAAACAGAAATTCAAGCTTTATATAGGTCAATGCCCAACCGAATCTTTGAAGTAATTCGAGCCAATGGAAGAAGTATTCCACATTAATTAATATGGCACACCCATTTTTTAGAAGTGTCCTTCTATTTTTTTCCCAAATTATGACATCGTCAAAACTGATTTTTTTAATTAAGTGCCCTTTTTTAAAAAATGTGTTATATTCTGCTTTATGTAGATACAGGTATCTGCTTGTAAAAATTTTGTATGTAAAATAATTATTTAAAAAATGCTGTGTTATTCATTTATTTAAAATAATCTATTGTCCTTCTACTTTTTTTCACGCAGTGTAAGTAGTATTGTTATATTCTTTTTTTCCGTTGAGCATTCGTTAGTAATTCTTTATTATGCGATTCATGTTTAACTGGATCAGACTGAAACAACTAAAACTAGATGTAACGAAAATTAAATTCAACCACAATTCCTGTTCCGTTAGTTGTTAATCAAAATCTACGAATTATAAATAAAATAATTGATTGTTTTTTTAGTAATGAAAATCTTTCCTTAAATATTTTGTTATTTACAGTAAACCTTTTATGGAGAGTAATTAGTTGTAATAAGCTTTAATGTTCTTTAATTAGTCATCAGTTTTACAAAGTAACTAATTTTACAATTTCAGAACATTTTACTTCTTTGGTGAGCTCGGACAAAAAGTTATATCACCCGATGCTTTTGAGAGAATCAAAATCTAATTAATGGTAGAAATTTTTTAAATTCTAAGAATTCAGAATTATTGTTTGCAAAACTTAATTAATCCAAGCAGCGAAATAAAAATAAGTGCCAAATTGTAATTAAATTAGTAAATGCTTAAGTTAAATAAAAAAATAAAAATAAATTTATATATATATTGATTTTTTTCCTTTGAAAACATGCAACAAAATATATCATTCTGAATTATAAAATGAATGTAATAAACAAAGAAACTATAGTTTTTCTTCTGTTAAATAAACTCTTTTAATCAAAAATTTATCTACAGATTAAAAAATATAAAGCAATTAAAATTATTTACTCAAGTTTAAGGTTACTTCTTTATTCTTATACACAAATAGTTTCCCTTCTTTCTTAATGATGTTAATATAAACGATAATTAATCAGAATAGATACAACCTAATATAACGCTTATGTAATTATTTTTTCATATGTGCCTTTTAGAATATGGAAACTTTCAGAATTGAATGCCACATAAATATAACTTCGATTTATGTCAAATCAGTTAAAAGGCATTGTTTTAGAAATACTGACAGGAAAAATAGTAAAAATTCAATAAATGCACTTTTTAGCTCTAAATATATTTCTAAGATTATATTGGGTGTTACCGAATTCGGCGGATACATTCAAAGGGGTGATAGCACGTATCAAAGGATAGAGAAAAACCCAAACGACATTTGGTAGGTGTAAATCGCAAAAATATAGAGAGTCGGAGATCTGTTGGAAACAGTAAAATAATAATTAAAAAAATAACAAATTATGTTTTAACTATGAATTTTTTAAAGTCAAAGATTATTCTTAAAAGTGTTTTTTTTTTCATGTTAGTAACATGTGGGTTTGAGAATCTAGAGGGTCGTAGGTAACTGAAAACGAAAAAGTAACTTAGATCCCATATTTGCAAAAATATTTAAACTTGAAGATAAATGAAACCTTGAAAATTTAAGGACTTTTATCTTCGATAATTTGATATAAAGGTGTAGTGTAAAATCTTGGGAGTTTTAAAGATATTCAAGGAAAACGTTAAATGGAAACCAGATAAAATCGCAGCGACATCAGGGCCATTGTTCGCAGAGTGCGTTGTTAAATTAGATAGATAAATTTTGAACAAGAATAATAGGTATGAAACATACAAGAAATTTCCAGTCGCTGGTAACGTTTTTCAATAAAAATCTCAAATCTAGTGGAGTTCGCATGCTGTATGCTTGATACCACACAGGAAGATGCACACTTTTCTGCTAAAATTTTAATCTCAGGTTTAGCCTGTTTCACGAGAGATGGTGTTTTCAACATGCACAACTCTAATATTTGGTCATTCGAAAATCCACACATCACTATCTCATCGAACTTACAGCACAATTTTGATATTATCATCTGGGCAGAGTTACTTATTTGAACAGTATCTTCTGCACGATCGCCTGAGTGATCGGGCCACAGAGTACCTTGTTTTCGCCCAGCATGTTTTTCCAAAGTAACACCATGGAACACCGACAATTGTATGCCAGAGCATTTGGTTAATATATGATAGAGCACATTTTACTTACATTCGTGTATTATAACTTGCTGTTTCCGAAGGAAGTTTAACGACCATCAGGTCTGCATTGTTCGCTTCCGAATAATTTTACACTGCTTTTATTTCTCTCTAATGGATGAAACATTTACATTCGAAAATATTTCTTCTCGATTATTTCGTCCCTAGTATTCATTCTTTTTGCCAGGCTTATTGTCTTTCCGACTCTCTTCTCTGTCCGCTTGAAGCCTACTATCCCCGCTCTAATTCGACAACATCTTGTATAAATTTAAAGCGAATGAAAATCTAGTATAGAATATAAGGTAATCAATGGAATGTAATATTTGAATTAGATTGCACTTTCTGTTCTGTAAGAGGTGGATGCATCTTTTGTAAATGCCTTTTAGCAAGGAATATATATATATATATATAACTTTCTTCATTTTTCGCAAAATATTTTGTTAATTATGAAAATAATGTAGACAAAAAGACAATAAGAATGTAGAGAATAAGACAATAATATTAGTTATTAAAAATTATGCAAAGAAGGAAAAGGGCTTTTATAAGAGGATGAAAATAATTTTGGGTAATTTTCTTTTTATTAAATTTTATCGAATCCTGATATATCTCAATAAATATTCCTAAATTAATATTGAACGTATATAATTTTTTTGCAGTCTTCGTCTAAGAATCCTAGTACTTACGTAACAGTAAAATTGAAAATATAATATTCTAATTATGCATTTAATCAAATTTGATGTCAGAAATGTTTCCTAAAAATTGGATTGATTTAAATATTTATAAAACAGTTTAAATTTTAATAAATATCTAAACTGTTTTTTAAAATTCAAGATAATAATGATCGAGCCACCTTCTGCAAAATAAAATTCCCTACTTTAAAAGATATTCTTTCCAAAAAACAATATATTAAAAAGAAACTTCTGTAGAAATTAACTTTCCCGCAAAATAACATTAAATTTATTATTTCTTGGGATGTCTCTAAACAATGAAATAACAAGGAAGATAAACAACATCCTTTGTGTTGAACATTATAAAAATAATTTTTTGAACAAATCTTAAATAATTTCAAATCGAAAAAATCCTTACAAATTTTTTCTTAAAGATTACTCAAGTTTTTCCAACCATTCAAATAATTTTAAAAAAATTTCCAAATTTTTAAAAGGCATAAATAAATGATTTCGGGATGATTAAGACAGTATGAAGTAAAATATTAAAAATGACTAAATTATAATAATATAGAGTAATGCAACATTTTGATGAATATATTTAATGATTAATGATTTTAATCATGATGATGAATCAATGATTTTTTGGATATTTTATAAGAGCATTTTTCATAAAAATTTATGAAACCAATTTCATTTAAAATTCCATGCTATGAAATTAGATTCATATTTTAAATGAGTGCCATTAAATATTATATTAAGTAAATTAATTTTGTAATTGCATGTGCTTTGAATATAAGCTTTACTTTATTTGAATTTAATTTCTAATACATTAATAAAATATTTCTAAGTAATAATTGAGTGCAATCGTGGCCAATCTGATAAAATATTAATAATATGATATTTATTAAAAATGATTTATTTCCAGTGAATTTTTTTAATGGAATTTTGTGGAATGGTTTTCTACTTTTAGTAAATAAATACATTAACTAAATAATTCAATGTGTCTTTCTAGTTTATAAGCATGTTATTTCAATAATATTAAGTAGCATATTGATTATTTTAAACTAGGCAGGTTTTTATACATTAAATATAAGACTGATTATTTCTTGGTTTATGAGTGTAGAGGAATATAAAATTAAATTAAAATCCATTTATATAAAAATTACCAGCAAAGTGGATACTTATTAAAAAGATCCCTATGATTCCTTGTCTGGGTTGGCACGCATAGAAAATTCTCTACAATATCTCATGCTATATGATCACGGGGTTAAAATTTACAATAGAGTTTCCTCATTTTTGCTCTTGTGTCGTTCTATCTTGATTGGCTCGTCGCTTCTGCTTGTACACAAATTTTGACTCCTGGGCGGAAGAATAAGTGGTCACAATTATTCTTCCATCTATATATCAATACATACAACTTCAAAATATACAATTATAGATTATACACACGCACGCACGAACACGCAAATCAACAACATAAGATAAGTAAAAAGGAATACAATACGATCAAAATTACAACTGATAGAAAAAGAATCCAGCCTGAAGACTTTTTCAATGGCCACCCTCATGCAAGTATTAAAAATAAGGGAATTTTTCTGCGAGTAATCGGACAATGTTCAACGGCATTGACCCGCCCTGACCCGAAAATTTTCTGTAAATTAAGGCAAAAGAGACACGCTAATTTTAACAACAAAAACATTAAAAACATCACCAAATAAAACAAAAATATATAAAATAAAACTAAATCAGAATATTCAAATAAAAATTAAAACGATTCACACAATTAATTAAGAACACAAAAAGGGAAAGAACATACCAGCAACAAGAGAAGAAATCTCACCATATCACCCCAACTGCCATTCCAATTGTAATACAGTGTCAGGCAGAGAAAAAAGAGATAAATGGAGTTTCTGAAGTCCATCTATTTTACTAATATTTCATGATTTTTTAAATTAAAATATTGAAATTGCAGTAATTTTGGGGAAAATTATTATTGCTCAATTTTTTAATAAAACTATTTTTTGCTTTTGCAAATGAAATTTTGTTATTACAAATTGTTTTAATTTTATTAAATTTTGTAAAAATTAAATTTTTGAAAAATTTAGAGCTAAGATTAGAGTGATAATTACAGAGTTTAATTATTTTAAAGCTGAATTCGTCTCTTTTATCATAAATACCGTTTTAACATTAGCAATTTCAATTCTCAAATCCAGATAAGTAGCGTAAAGATGATTTTTATTTATTTCTGTTAAAATTAATTTTTAAGAATAGCAATTAGTAGCAATATTAGTATTCTCTAAGTTTATCAAAAATGAATCATCAATAACTCTCTATCCATTTATTAAGTAATTTTTAATTTTTTTTCTCGTAATAATGCAGGAAAATATTAGCTAAAGCACTTGCGAAAGCAGTAGCATTTGGAATTCTCTTAACTTGTTTATAAAAATTAATTCCAATAATAATTAATAAAAATTATAATAATGAATATTCTTATGTAGTTTTATTTTATATATTTTTGTTTTATTTGGTGTTGTTTTTAATGTTGCTTTATTTTTGTGTTTCGTGCTGTTAAAATTGATATTTCTCTTTTGCCTTTATATACAGAAAATTTTCGGGTCAGGAGGGGTCAATACCTTCAATACGATTACTCACAGAAAAATTGCCTTATTTTTAATCCTTGCCTGAGGGTGACAAGTGAAAAAATCTTGGTCAATACTGTTGGACATTGTCCGATTACTCACAGAAAAAATGCCTTATTTTTAATCCTTTCTTGTGGGTGACCCTTGAAAACGTCTTCAGGACGGATTCTTTTTCTATTTGTTGTAATTTTGATCCTATTGTATTTCTTTTTACTTAGCTTATATTGTTAATTTGTGTGTGTGTGTATTTTCGGGCCATGAGGGGTCAATGCTGTTGGACTTTGTTCGTTTCCTCACAGAAAAAAGGCCTTATTTTTTATCCTTGTCTGAGAGTGACCATTGAAAACGTCTTCAGGCCGGATTTTTTGTTGTTGTAATTTTGATTCTATTGTATTCCTATTTACTTAGTTTATATTGTTAATTAATTTAGATTCATCTGTATTTTAGTTGTAGCTGTATTTGAGCTCTCTGAATACAATGATTGTTTTTTTTTAATTTTAAATTTGTTCAAATCGGAAATATTTTTTAGTTTCGACTCCAATTTTTAGTTTCGTTTACTTAATTATATTAATTTAGATTTGTTTCGTATATAGGTTTTATTTCATTTACATTTCATTTTTGTGAACTTTTTGTTGTTTAATTCTGGATTAAATTTTAATTTCAATTTCTACCTCATTATTTCGATTTAATTTTTGTTGACCAGGAAAGGAGTTTTAATTATTTTAATGCTTTCATGGTTGTATAACAAATATTCACTTTTATACATTAGATTAGTGATTTTGATTGCTTTTAGAATTGTAAAACTTGGTGTTATTTTAGACTGGTCATGAAAGGAATTATTTATTGTATTGCGTGATTCGTTTAATACTCTTTTAGAATTCCCAAATTTAATTTTATAAGATGTGATTAAAATATTTTCTTTTCAAAAAATTGATTCAACATAGAAAGTATATTTATACCATAAAATCGTTAATAGAGTTGAAAAGGTAATTTCTGAAAATTAAGATAGCGCAAAATTATTTGTACTACAATATTTTTCGTAGTTAATGCGAAAAGCGCTAACATTTAATTAAAATTCTAAACCTACATGGTTGGTCTCCTCAAAGCTTTCTAGCATAATCTGTAATAAAGTTGTTACTTCTTAGAACAATTCTTTCTGACTTGCACGATATATGCGTCATATAGCTACAGAATATTAACATTTAACTTGCATTTAACATTACTACAGAATGTATTGCCTTGTCGGTGAGTTATTTGGTGACTAACCCTCTATAAATAGATACGGTTAGATTCGAAACTTTATTTTTTTGATTTTAGATAATTATTCTATCTCTATAACCATCCCATAGGTGTAAACAATGTTGACCAATTTTTATCGCAAGGAGTTGAATGGTTTAGAAAGGCATACGAGACATACAAACAAATATTCATTTTTATTTTTATAGATATATAAGAAAAACCATATATAGTGTCTGTATATAATAAAACCATACACAATTTTCTCTCTTCTTATGCATAATATGTATATTGGAAGGAAATGAAGAATGTTAAATTTTGTTTAATTACAGAATCTGAGACAGCAAAAAAAAAAACTATACAAATCTGAAAATTTATTAAGTATGATATGATTGCTATTAAATTCCGGTATTTTTTAGTATATTGAGTTATGTGTATTCAGGTTATAAATATTATAGTGTCCCAGAAAAGTGGGTAATTTTTCAAATACGAAAGTAAAACTCACTCGTATATTTCAGAGGTAGATTAAAAAGGTCCAGAGTGAGCGATTTAGCATTGGTCTGACCTCACTGAGTTAAATAAAGTTTAAAAAAATGCAAATAGATGCATATATTTTAGGATTTACTTCTGCTGATAAAAAATGCTGAAACAATATTTAATTTCATTTTTCAGTAATAACTAAGAATTTACTTAATTTTAGTTCCTTTGATTATGTTTTACAGCAGATACTGTTAATAATGCCTACGCTTTTTTTTCACTATTTTGAATATAAATTATTGTATAAATTTTAACGAGGCACAATATTGATGCTTAAGACTTAAAATTAAAATATTTTTATAATAAGGCAAAAAATAATCAAACGTTTAAATGTCAGTTTAAAAAAACAGAAATATTCATTACGATCTTTATAATATATATATGATTTATTTTTCCATTATTTTGAATATAATTTCTAATAGAAATTTTCAGCAATACAAATGATAGAAAGATAGGGGGGGCCGAACATACAGATGATTAAAAATATTTCTAAATGATGCTAAATTATGCAAATTGCAGAAATAAACGAGTATTTATTTGAAAATCATTAACCATCTTTAAAATGCGTGCCCAAAATATGGTATTTTTTCTTATATATTTATTAATTTCCATTATCAATTTGATACCACATTCCTCAGTGTACAACAACTCATCTAAAATGGCGGTTAAATTTTATCTGTTGTGTATGTATATGTTTTCATGTATTTCCTAAAAGGTGATTACTTAAATTATTTCGTGAGAAATGATATAATCTCATTAGATTTTGAATTAAAATATGCCCCTTATTCTTTTATATCAGTACAATAAACTCATACATATATATCTAGTATTCCTTTCCCTAATTGATAATTTGTTGGAGTGATATATTACATCAGAAAATATGTTCCTGTATATTTTTTCGAAGTTTTGTAAAAACACCTTCCAATTTTCTTCGTTCTTATATATATATTTCTATGTATATGCATTACTCAATCCAATTACAAATATAGTTTCATTTGTCATGGAAAGAATAAACATCAACTTCCTTTTGATTCTTTATTCCTCAGGGAGATTATTTATCCCTGCCAAAACTCCATTGGTCTGAATAAATGATTTCATAGACTGACCGAAGGGAAACAGATTTAGCTGATAAGTTTTATAAGAATAAATATCTAGTTATCTCCAGCCTCTTTTGCCCTTCCGTAAGATTTTCAATGAATTGACAACTGTGTCATATTATTTGTTAAGAACTACAGAGAAGAACGCCGTCTCGTATTCCCGTATCCTTGACCAGTCTGGTTACTGAAAGTTTTGATGAGCAAGTTACGGGAATGTTATTAGAAACCGAATTATTTACAGCAGAAAAAACAAAAATAATTATGACCAGAGCTTACAAACATACAAGAAATAATTAAAACAAATGATACTGTTTACAATGATTTTCAACTTGAAAAAATCAAAGAATATATTTGGAATAGTACATGCAGTAAAATAAAATGAACGAGTTAAAGAACTAAAATAAGTTTTTTTTTAAATCTAAATATAACAAGCATGTATGGTCGCTTTAAAATAAATTAATACATTTGAATGGAAATAAATTAATACATTTGTTTCTATAAATCTAAAGAAATTAGCGTATGGGAATATTTCTTTCAAAACAGTAACGAATTTTTTATAAGGATAGCTTAGGAGTGACTAAGCATTAAAAATAATTATGTTGTCAAAATATTTATAATCCTTATTAAATAAACAATTTTATACCTAATCCTTTATAGAGAACTTCAAGCATTTATTTGTAAATATTATTTGTAAGAAAACAAATTATATTTTAATAACAAATTGACAGATTTATGATTTTTACTCATAGTTTTAATTAATTGGAGGATGCATAATCATTATTTTTATTGTTCGTGATTGGTATTGCATCAAACATTCCGCAGATTGCTGAGAATTGAGGACGAAGGTTTTGTCAAACAATATCTGTAATTGTCAAATGAAAAAAAAAAATCTTCGACATCTTAATCACAAATTAACTACTCCGACATTCTGGAAAGTATACGGAAAAACTATAACAGTAACTGACCTTAATCGCATCCCTTTTGAGAACTGTGGTTGATTCCGAAGGGCCATTACCTGTCTCGGTACAACACATCCCTAATGAAGTGTCCCGTCATAGATGGGTTTGGTTGATTTAGGCATTGATGACCATACTGTGCCATTCTCATGGTAAAAAACAGAATATTGTTGATGTTTAAAGCTTCGCATAAAATAACGTACTTTAATGCATAAATAGCTACAACATATGAAGAAAAATATGACATGTTTGTTTTAAAATAACAGTTAAAAAGGGAAATTGTTTAAGTTGAATACATGGTCAAATGTTATATTAATTAAAAATTTAAAAATATTTGGATGGTAATTACTTCCCAGCATTTCTGGGAGAGTTACATTCGATGGATGAAAAAAATGGTGGCAATGACAGTCAAAAATTTGCCATTTAATCATAATATGACAGTGTCAACTTAATATAACATGAGGAACACATAGATGCCCTTTCTTCGATAAGTAGTCATCTATAGGAAAAGCCAGACCCCAACTTTTCATGTACACACAAATGTGGCGAGAGCTAACCACCAAGCAGAAGTTTCTCATCCTCCATTTTGAGGTGCATCCCCCTCCTCCGTTAATCTAAACAATTTTATGGGGCTCATCATAATATTATGCGGATTACGGTATATAGAATAGAAACGAAAGAAATATTAAGCATTTTAAAATCTTAGTAATGAGAAAGCTTGAAGTAAATATTCGTTCAATTTATAATTGGCATATTCATTTGTTCTTCATAATTTTAAATTATAAAGTTCCATTGGCAAATCTATATATCAAAATTTTTCTAAGAAATCAATTTTTATAGTAAAATATAATTTTCTATTTACGTAGTTTATTAAAAATAAATATTCAGACAATCCTCAATTAAAAATTCTTACTATTCTTTTAATCAAAGTTTTCAGAAAAATTAATGCATCTTTTTAACAAGTTTAAGAGCCTTTTATGCATTTGAAGTACAGATGCGTTAATTAATTTCAAAAATTTTGATGTTATGAAAAACAGCGGCCCAGTTAACTGTGCATATCTTAAAGTGCATCTCCGAAAGTTTGTTTACCCTTACCCTGTCTTTTGTTTAAATTTAAAAATGTTTTAACAATCAGATGAATAAATCCTGTCTACTCGCGTCGCGTCCTACTTGCATTAGAGCAATCCAGTAAAAGTTTTGAAAAGTAGATGCACTTGAGTAGAAAAGAATGAAATGTTTTCATTTTGCAGAGAACTCTTATGATTCTTTAAAAATTTTTGTAACATTTTGACTACTTGTACACATAAAATGATAAATCTAAAACTATTTTTTAGATTGTTCAGTATATAAAATGAAATGTTTATACTGAAAAATCTCATGTTATTTCATTAAATTTCAGAAAAAAAGTTAATAAAGTTAGTTATTTTTGACTGACCATACATTTAGATAATAATACATATTAGTTTTTCATTGACATCAGTAAAAACATGATATTTTGTTATGATGTGTAACATTATGATGAAATTCTGAAAATAAATTTATCTATATAAATAAGGTACCCACTTAAATCCCTTGGCTTATTCTTTACTTCATATTGAGTGCAACGATGTTCATTAGAATATTGTTTGTTTACAATAATATGATTTTGTGATCCTCAGTACAATCGTTATAACACCATCGGAAACGTGGTCAACACCGAAGTTAGCAATCCTATCTCAGAAATGACACAAGGTAATGGGAAAATATGAGGTACAAAGATTTAGAGAGTTATCCATTTAATACGGATTCTTCACATTAATACTAAAGGTATAATATATACATTAGTGTATTATATATACACTTAATATATGCATTAATTTGTTAGAATTTACCAAAATTATGATGGCATGAAAGAAATCAAGAAAAAATATATTATTTTTAGGACAAAATGATTCCAATCTATTTTTACTTGAGGCATTCAAGCAATTGGCATGTGCCAAACTTGCATCACTTTCTAATAAAGTATCACAGTTCGATTTGTTAGCAAACCAATTGATATAGTAAAATGCTTAGTGATGAAACACCAATTAAGGCCCAATATCTGTATTGTACGCAATACAGAGAAATTTGAACACAGACAACAAACCATCTTGTAATAACTAATTAATTCTTCTATTTCTTTTTGACACATTTTATAGCATCGCAATTTTTGAAAATCGAGATCAAGCAAATGTGAATTTTGGATACCATATTTTCTAGATTGACGCTAAAAAAGGGAATTTCTTGTATTAACTCGATACATTTACAATGCTGTAACTGGTATTTTCCCTATATCTTACAACAGTTTTGAAATAAGAATATTTTATAAATTGACATGGCATAAAGTTATATAACCAATTTACACTTTCGTGAACTTCAATCATTGTGAATTTAAACAGGAGATACAAAGGGTTGACGAGTGCTGATTCGACATGAAAAAGTCAGAAGGAAAAGAGTTAGAATATTTTGGTTTTGATGTTCCCTTGACAGTTACTAATTAACTTACTGATAAACAATAAGTTTAAAAATGCAATTATCATTTGAATTCAGTAAAATTAAGTCAGAATCAATAAATATTATATAAATTTTCCTATATATATATATATATATATATATATATATATATATATATATATACTTGTGTGTTTGTGTGTAAATTTTCCAATTCTGAAAACTTTCTATCAACTGACATCAGCTCATTTCAATATAATTTTAATCGATTTTTGGCAAAATATTATTTTTAATAGAATATAGTTCAAATGAAATTGAAGAGGAATTCACTTAGTGAAAGATAAATCTAAAACTAATGCTGATTAATTGTCTTTCATATTTCATTACTTCTTATATACGTAAAAAATGTCTCCTGCCAAAACATATGGGAATTTATATTTATAAATCTTTATTTTATCTTCCTAATTTATCCACCAAACGTAACACGAAAATACATTTGCGTTGAACATTTTCATTTTTCTCTTCGTGTTGAAAATTGCAGAGGAAACTGCTGCGAGGGACTTATATCTGGAAAATTACTATTTCTATTGTAACAATATAATAAATACTAAATTAAATATAAATCAATTACTTAGACACAATGCTTACCATTTACTTTTAAAAATTTTATTACAAGATTAAATACAAATCAATTAATTTGATTTAATGATTAACTGGTATTTATAAAACATATTTTTTAAAATATGAAGATTCTGATTAAAAGATTTTTTGGAAGCTAATACTATAATTTTAAAACAGAAAGGTTTATAAATATGATAATAGTTCGCTTATTATAGATTACAATGTTTTTATTATATTTCGTTCACAATAAAAATAATCAACAATGAATTTTTTAAAATTTTATAATACATAAGAGAAAGTTATTAGTTTATTAAAATGGCAAGGAGAAACAATAATTCATATACAAAGTAAATGAATCTGAACAATTTTGCACTTTAAGTAAAACAGTAAAAAAATTTCCAATAGAATGAAAATTCTTTTTGACTAAAATCTCAAAACGTAAATATAATTTTAAGAGATTCATGTTGTCAACTGTTAAATCAGTGAGTCAGTTTTATTTTCTAAAAATTCGGGGATAATAAAAATGAATGACCTGAATGAAATTGGATTTTATCTCAATCCAAAAGATACACTTGAATCTTCAGTGATATACGATCAAACTCAAAAAGGAAAGATAGTAAAATAAACTTCTATAAAAGTTTTCAAACCTAAAAGTAATCTCTAGGATTTTTCTACCATTTATTTATTTTTTCTAAACTCTTGAATTGCCTCACTTTTCATGAATATTATAGAGAGAAATTCCTGTCGGATTTTTTTGAATGGTAGATGGTTGTATATTTTTCAAAATGTAGGATAACATATTTCTCTGTAACTGACACTGTAAGACATCATGGCATTTCTTTGATTTTTTTTCTTTAATTGTCCGGAAATTCTGAAGGAGAATATTTTAAGAACTAAATATGCTTTTCCAAAACGTTAAAAAGCAGATAAAAATGTGATTCTAAAAAAATATTGAAAATCTATGTAAAATATTTAAACACCTTTGAAAAGATTTATATTAACTTACAAAACTTTATTTCTTGTATATTTATCCAAAAAATTAAGTAAAAAGAATATATTTTGAAAGCAACATTGAGTTTTAAAACGAATGGTATCACATGTTATGTGATCAAAGTGTTTTGATTCATCTGTAAATATAACGAAATGAAATTAAATCTATTAACATATCGATAATATAATAATTTCATCTACTAGTAGTTTCGAATAATGTCCGTTTAGGCAACATTTAAAATACAACTCTAGTTTAAATTTAAAAAATATAGTAGGCAATGAAATTTGTGGTGATTCACAAGTAACCTGAACTCAAAACTTACTGAACGCTTTAGCATCTAGTCAATTGCCCTTCTTTTCTGGTTCTCTTTATCAGAATAATGACTGCTCTTAATTCGTGTTCTATAACGGAATGTTCGTGCATGGCGTCCATTTATAAATATTTCAACACTTCCAGGTTATTATAAGAAACTAATACAAAATTCAAATCTAGTTGTTTATCAGAAAATAAATTGTTGAAAATTTAAAGAAATTTGAATTCGACTCAATTATAAAAATTTTAATGTTGAAACTTCTATAAAATAATAACAAGGCGATATAAGATAAATTATAACCTGCATGTTTGTTGTGATGATTTGAAAGGCTACAGATTTAAATAAACAGTTTCAATTATTTCTTTATAACTGAGTTGAATTAAAACTTTAAACTGTTATTTTCGATTTCCTTTGAACTACAAGGTTGTATGATTTTTTAAAATAGCTCTAAAAGTTGAGATATTAATTTATAAAAAAACCGTATATGCTAAAATTAAGCAATCATTGTGTATTATTTTATAAATAACAAAATAATTCCCAAAAATTATCCATGGCTTTATAAAATACATAATATTGATAAATCATAAATACGAAAATTCCAAAATTTATTTATATCCATTCTCAACTATTTAACCATATTTTTTTTAGAAAAAAAGGTAAAAGAAAGATGAGAGTTAAAAAATACAACATAGTTCAACAAAGCAACAAATCATACAAAGACCAATATGCTGTTACCATGAAAGAAGGTTTACTTAAAACAGATTTACCCTCAGCATTGAATAGTATGTAATAATATCATTTTTCTCAGAACAAAAATGTAAAAATCAGATTGTAAAAGTCAATTAATTATT
Organism: Argiope trifasciata; assembly: GCA_026543055.1. Taxonomy (NCBI): domain Eukaryota; kingdom Metazoa; phylum Arthropoda; class Arachnida; order Araneae; family Araneidae; genus Argiope; species Argiope trifasciata. The sequence goes on from JAPMOQ010048382.1 coordinate 3,830,258, forward strand.
TTGATAGATCAATATTGCATACAATTGACCATGAAATTTCAAAAAGACGAAATTATCATTTATTGAACTTTGAAGCATTTTTAAAATTAAAAATTTCTCTCTCTCTCTGTATATATATATATATCATTTATTGAATATATATATATATATATATATATATATATATATATATATATATAT
>JAPMOQ010048382.1:3830537-3846711 GCA_026543055.1 Argiope trifasciata
ATATAAGTCTACAACCCGTATAAACGATACAATGAAATATGAAATAAACAGACAATGAAATATACCGAAACAAGGCCTAAAAGTAATCACTCATACCAGATTCTTTTCTTACCCGGCTATTGTAAATAATTTACAAGTAAAATATATAGCTGTTATATAAGAGGTAGGAGAAGAAGTCCTAAAAAATCTATCGTTAATAGAAGGGAGTGGAGTAGAAAAAATAAAAAAAATAAAGGAGATAAGGGGCCAAATAAGAAAACTGGTGATACATCACTCCAGAAATAGGTGGTCGTGATTCACGTCACACCTAATGAAGATATGGCTGTTATTGTCATCTTCAATAAACATCCAGGTGCCATATATTTAGCCATCAAGCAAAACATATTTTTGTCTTGTATTTAACTATATCTTTAGTTCACTGATGAAAAAAAATTCTCAACACCAAGAAAAAATTACTGTACAGTAATGAAATTTTAGGAATACATTTGTCTAGGTAACATATTTAATTGATTAAAGTTTCAAGATCACAGGTAAAGCCATTGGCGAGAAGAACTATTTCAAATGAGAAATGTTGGTACATTAGTAACTGGTGTAACCGCCATAATTTTGCATGCAAGCATGCAAACGTGCATGCATTGTGTCTTACAGGTGTCGAATATCAGTTTGTGGGATGGAGTTCCATGCCAGTTGCACTTGGACGGTCAATGCAGGGGCGGTTAATGCTGGTTGTGGATGACGCTGGAGTGTCGTCCAATGATGTCCCATACGTGCTCGATTGGAGAAAGATCTGGTAGGCCAAGGCAACATGTCGACACTCTATAGAGCATGTTGTGTTACAACAGCGGAATGAGGGCGAGCGGTATCCTGTTGGAAAACACCCCCTTGAATGCTGTTCATGAATGACAGCACAACAGATTGTATCACTAGACTGGCGTACAAATTTGCAGTCAGGGTGCGTGGGATAACCAGAAGAGTGCTCCTGGTGTCATACGAAATTACTCCTCAAACCATAACTCCAGGAGTAGGCCCTGTGTGTCTAGGCCGTAGACAGGTCACTAGCTGGCGTTCACCTGGCCTCCTTCTAACCAACAGACGGCTATCACTGCGACAAAGGCAGAACCGGATTTCATCAGAAAACACAACAGATCTCCACTCCGTCCTCCAATGTGCTCTAGCCTGATACCACTCACGTCACAAACGGCAGTGGTTTGGAGTCAGTGGAATGCTATGTACAGGGCGTCTGGCTCGGAGATGTCCTTGAAGTAACCGATTTTCAACAGTTCGTTGTGTCACTGTGGTGCGAACTGCAGCTCGAATTTTAGCTGCAGACGCAGTAAGATTAGCCACAGCCATACTCATGCACAGTGGATACATTCCTGCCAGGTCTTTCAGCAATATTTCGGAAAGAAAACCCACCTTCTCGTAGCCCTACTACACGACCTCGTTCAAACTCAGTGAGCTGTTGATAATGGCTTCTTCGTCTTCTCAGAGGCATCCTTGACTAACATTAACCCCCTACGTCAATTTTCAACTGTAAATAACGATCATGAACCTTACAGCGCTTATTTAAAGCAAACCTCATTTGCATGTTCATATTGTCGCTACTAGCGCCACACTTACGCGCGTAGCACGAAATTTGAATCGACGTCATCTTTCAGATGTATAAACATGCCTACCAAATTTCGTTTATCTAGCACAGCTCCTTCCTAGTGTTGAGATTTTTTTTCCATCAGTGTATGATGCTAATAATGAATGTTAATATGAAAACAATATCAAGAGTTTTATCATTGTATATTTTGAAATGATTATTTTATCCATTAAATGAATTTATTCGTGAATGTATGGTAGACTAATAAAGTTTCGTTCCTTTAAAATGATTGTTAACTATAAATTAGTTTTTGGAGATAGTGAAGGGGGAATTGGAAAAACGTTACATAATTTATCTTCTCCGTTTATGTGTCATTAATTTTTATAATAAAAATAATTTTCTAATGCTATTTTGAGAACTTTAAAGTAATAATAATGTTCTATAAATGCCCTTATCTTGCATACGAAAGTCATTAAAAGTGAAAATTTTAATATGTAAGAATAAAACCACTAGGCATACACCAATACATCACCCAAAGAAGCGATAATGTGAAAAGCAATGTTAAAAATTAACTCAATTTACCATTTTAATAACTTATTGAAGTTACGAAAGATGGGATGTCTTGCAACAAAGAATTATTTATAAATGCTAAGTACTAAAGTATTGCCTATTATATGAGATACAACAAATAATAAAATTTGTAAGCTGTGATATTTTGAGACACATTGTATTTCTAGTAGTATTGTATTTTTAATTGTGTAAAATGTCTTATGTTTTAAAATTTTTGCATTAACTTTAAAAAAAAATTCCTCTGTCTTTTAAATTTAAATTATTCCAAAGTACTGTCATATCAGATTTCCATTTTTAATTTTTTTTTATAATATGTATTCACTGAAAAATTTAATAGAGAGCTATGTATTAAAATTGAGAGGGAATACTTTTTTTAACATTTATGACTGTATTCAAAAGTCTTCTTTCTCTTGAAAGAAAATAAAAGTTTTTTTTTCTATTTCAGAACTCTAATAAATTACATTTCAAATAAATAGAAAAGAAAATGCATTCTAAAATGAATATTTTGCACCCGTGATTCCATAATTCCGAAATTACTCATTGGCATTTTCAAGATTTTTCCAAAATGTCTCATTCAAAAGAATCAATTTGAATGAAAAGTTTCGAATCTAATAAATGTCTCGGATAACGTATCCAACCAGAAGTTAAAAGAAATGACTTTCGAGATTCCTTTAAGGACTTATTATTCAGTAGTAAGATTTAATTTCATTATTTTGCTCCCAAATCGTGTTATATTATTACTATACATTTTAAAAGAGCACATATGTCAAATTATTCCTATTAAATTGAAAAATGAAATTAACTTCTTTGAATTAAATTGAAGATACTAATTTGCTCCCATTCTTGCAATTCAAAGTTCTGTTCCTGAAGAATAGATTTATAACTCTGCTTTAACACATATTACCTAGAATTTATTTAACATTAACTGGTACCCGGCGCGTTGCTGCCGCAAAAGAAATAATTTTGGAAATATCCTTTAGAATTAAAAATAGCTGTCTTCTTTAATTACGGATTATAGAAAGAATAGCATTTATTTTCGTATCGCGAATGAATACAAGAACAGAAATTGAATGATATATAAAATATAAGTGTAAATAGTATCTATTCTATTATTTCTTACTTTATTATTTAAGAGCTTTAGGTTAGCCAGCATTTTTTGTTTTTGTTTTCCCGTCTTCAGCAGAAGCAAATAAATTTCTTGACTGCCCGACTCCTAAGCATCCAGCATCCAGCTGTTTGTGTGAAAAATATGGATTTTTTAGGTTCAGTCCAAACATTTAAAGTGCAAAGAAATAAGCAGTCAAAGTTTTATCGCGATCGGGTGAGAGGCACGGCAATGTATAAGAGATGTACAGACAAACGTTCATTTTATTTAAATAGATTACATAATTTTACTATGTCTAAAATCATCCCATAAGTGTAAGTAATAACTTGTCAAAGATTTATCGTGATTGGATGAGCGGCACGTCAGCGCATAAGGTACAAACCAACAAAAATTCATTAATCATTGGTTAATAGATGCGGTAAATAGATTCAAAAATATTTTTTATATATTAGATAATTTTACTATGCCTATAACCATCCTGTAAGTGCAAGTAATAAGTTGCCAAAGTTTTATCACGTTTGGATGAGAGGCACAGTAGCACATAAGAGGCATACAGACAAACATTCATTTTTATTTATATAGATATTAATACATTAAATATTAATACAATATAATATATCAGTTATTTAATATATTTAATATTAATTATTTGATATTCTGCATGATAGAGTGCCAATCCACTTCAGAGCTGCCGTTCACTTACCTGAACGCAACCATATGATGGATTGGACGCAATGGAATATTCCCTCGGCAAGGTGGATCTTCGGATTAATCAAATATCAATCATTTTTATTTCTATTTTACGAATTTCGAATTCGCATGAATAAAACGTTAACTTCTTTTGTTTAAGGCGAAAAGTTTCGGCTATAAAATTCTTTTCATGATAGTGCTGTGAAAACAGGCAACAGCTAAATATAAAAGCGAAGACAATTAAAGTATCGAAACCAGAATGCTTCAAATATACGTTTTTTTCTATATCTTTATGCATACGAGAATTTATTTTTATATATTCTGTTAACACATATTTAAATTATTACTTAATGCACCTATTGTTAACATTTTAAGAGTTTAAAAGTGGTTTAATAGCCAAATTATCTGAATATTTACGCTTAGAATCTTGCGATTAACAATTTCAAGTTAAAATGACTTCATTCAATTTTCATTTATTCAAAACCAGTTGCTTGAATAAAAGTTACATTCATTTTGAAATCCACAGAGAGCGCATAATATCGTATGCTTTTGTAATAAAAATTGTAAACTTTTTTAATGTGTGTTAAATAGGCAATTCATTAAAATTAATTTTCATTAAATTCTAGAACAAATTCCCATTCCTTTATCATAAAAATTCTAATAAAGTTTTAAAAATATGTTTATTATGCAGAAAACTTTAAAATGGAGTAGTTTAGTAATGAATACACTATATATGAAATTACGGTTCATCTACTTTCGTCTATTCAGAATAGATCCATTTTCAAAGCATTTCTGATTACTTTATACAGTGAGGAAAATCTTTTTAACACCACATTTTATGTTATCCTGAAAAATTTAGTGTATACTATTAAAATCTTATTTTCTTCTTCTATTTTATTTATTACTTTTCTTTTGCTATTTCACTCATTATTAGATGTTTGTAATCTTTTTTAGAAGCGCTGCATTTAATGATAGGAAAGTAAAAAAAAAATCATAAAAAAAAAAAAGTTTGCGGATCATATATATCGAGATAACGATCTTGTAAACACCGCTTATATCCCATCATCAAATCACAGAGGTAGTTTTGTGGTTCTTAGTACATTTATATTTTCATTAGAACGAAGGAGAATTCTACAAATAAATATGAAACTCTATTTTTTGATAGGAGAGAAGTAGAGAAAAAGTAAAGTAAGGGAGAGATAAAATATTTTTCCTATCAATTTGATTTGTTAAATACCTACAGTTATGTATATTGATCATACTTAAAATTGTAACACACTTAATCTAGCTATTAATCAAAGGCTTATGCAAAGACATTTGAAATAAAATAAAAATATATATTTGTTATGTAAAAGAATTTTTAAAAAATGTATATTTTAAATCTAAAATCAAAACTTGCGTGTTCTCATAACAGTTACTTAAATTATTTCAATGTTAAGTCAATGTACTGTTTTTTTTTTTTTTTTTTTTTTTTTTTTTTTTTTTTTTTTTTTTTTTGCCAGGAATGAACATAATGTTTTGTATTATAGTTTATTTTAAATATATTAATGTTCCGTTTAAAATCAACACTAGGGAAATTTTGAGACAGATCTCGTAATTTTAAACAGCTGTGAAGGGATTATACGTTAACTGGCATTACCTCTCCAAACTTTCACACCACATCAGCTAGATGATATTTGGCAGGATTTAACGGGCTCCAGATCAGCTTACAAGACTATTCCTCGGTGAATTTGGGACACGAACCTCAAACCTTACCATCACACATCAATGGTCATATTTTTTGTGGGAAGGTAATCAATACCTAGAATGAAAAACAAAATTTTACAAAATTTTCATTGAATCAGCAGTTAATTTATTGATAATAAAATTCAAATGATTAGTGTATAACAAATTCGATTTCACCTAATATGACTAATGTATGCAAGCCTTGATAATGTTATGAAAAATATTTATATTTTTTAATTAAATTTTTTTAAAGAAATGAGAATATGGACATCTATTTTCTTTCAAGTGAATTGATAATTTTACTTCATAAAGAATGTTTGAAGCATTCAATATTCCCTACTTTTTTATTTTGCAGGAAATAAAAAAAAACTTTCCTTTTATTTTTTTATATACACAAGACAACAGTCTTTTCATTTTTATATTGTCGATTCATATTATGGTATTTTCAAAGTAAATTTTTTATTGACCACCTATCAATATCTGAAGATTGAGAACCAACTTTAAGAATTACGACAACTTGTTTAATAATCAAAGTTTGAAAACAATAGGGAGTGCTCCATTTTCTTACTATATATTTGATACACTTAGGAAAAAGTAAGTCTATTTAGGTATCAAACTATTTCTAACAAATATTTCACTTTCGTTATAACTTTCATTTTAATGTAAGAAACAAATGAAATCATATAGATTTCCGTTTCTTGCTTGGTTTAATAAACTGCAAACTTTCTATGTCTTTATTTTATTCGAATTCTAAGAAATAAATATTTGTAAAGCGGTGCTTGGATATTTATTTTAAAACCTTTTATAATATATGCTGACTTTCATCGTATTTTAGAGTAATTTACTTTAGAAATACAACCACAGAAAGTTTTCGTTAAATATTTCTTAGAATTGTTTTGTAAGGAATTCAAAGCTCATGACAAATACCCACCATTATAAAGTGTTGTGTATAAAAATGGTGATATATTGCTGCTTGAACTATTCAATTTTCAAAGAAATTTTTATTAGGTTATTTATCATGATAGTTAGATTTCCAGCATTAGTGGTACAATACAAAGAAACAGCTGAAATACATTTTAAATGACTGAAAACGAATAGTATTTTTACGTTTCTAAAACATAGTTTAAGTATTCATTTATATTATATTTAAAATATAAAATAGGAAACATTGGACTTATTTTTAAAAATTCGTGCACTTCAGTTCATTGATTTGATTTTTAATTTTTAAACAAAAGTCTATAATGACAACTTGTATCAAATTAAATATGAAAATATATTATTACTGAGATTAATGAAATAGTTTGCTTATTGAAACTGAATTATTATCTAATCTTAGTAAAGAAATGGCTTGTTAATATTTAACTGTTATTTTACAAGTACGAATAAAATAGATCAAAATTAAGAAATTAAATTTTCAGTTTCTTAGTTTGAAAAATATTAAAATTATGAGACGAAAAATTCTCTATCTCCTGTTTTGCAGTTTTTATAAATTTGAAGGGAAGTACTTTCTTCTTGTATTACTGTCCATTTATTTTAAATTTATTTATGTTAAAATAGATTTGGAGTCATCCATAAAAGTTCAATTTTCTAAACATAAGAAATGGAAAGAATTCAAGCTCTACAAAAAGACTAAAATAATTATTAATTCCATTTACCTTCTTGTAAGTCGATATTGGAGCCATAGCCTTGAAATCATTTAAAAATTTAAATAGACCCAACACATTACACAATAATATATAGAGTCAGCGAAATACATAAATTTAAATTTATCAATTAATAACAGAAAACCTTCACAGCTCTTTCAGAGATATGATAAGAAACTCATTATAAAATTGACACATTTTAATTTTTTATAAGAGTTTGGTGGATTATTATTGCAAATAAAGAAAGAAAAAATCAAATACTTTCAAGCAAATTCCTGTGAAGAAAATGCTTTTGCATTGGGTTATTAGGAATTAAACATTAAGGATTTGTTAAATTAATCCTATTGAAAAAGAAATAACCAAATTATTACTGTCTGTTTTATTTTTACTAGAATATATTTTTCTAACCTGTCCAGAGGTGTAATCTGTTTCCCCCAAGAGGAAATGTGATCGAACTTTTGACAAGAAAGCACTAATCTCAGTAAATATGTAAATATTAATACATTAGGCAAAATGCTATATTTATTCGCGTACCCTCTAGTACTTTCTTCTTTGCTTAATTTGAAAGCTATAATTACAGAACAAAAAATTCCGTATTTTCTAGTAACGAAAATAGTAATCAGAGTCATAAAGGTAGAGAAGTTTCGTGTAGTATTCCATTTAGATAAAGCAGTTTGAATCGGAGAAATTTCTATGCATAAATTTCAAAAATCGAGAAAAACATAAAATATTCGCTGGGAACAAAATCTCTCCAGCAAAATGCTCATTTTTATTTACATAAACAAGAGTATGTAAGATAATACACTACAATGAATATATTACTATAAAGTAAAAAGTTGTAGTTATTTATTATACTTTAAGGAAGCTAAACACACTCTACTATCAATAAAGATACTGGTGCATGTTTGTAGGTGTGTTGGCACTCTACAGGCCAGATAGTTTCACCCATAGCTATCAAACGCGGCACATGTGTACTTTTGAATACGTAAATGTGCAACTCTTAGCGATTTAAAAAAAATTTTTGAGTACTATTAAAAATATGACTTAAATCTAGTGTTTTCCTGTAATAAATTCTGTAACTAATAATGCACAAAAATTAATTTTAAGTCGTTTTAAAATGTGAAAGAATTGTTTAAGTAATTAAAAACTAAATTATAAAATATTTTTAATAATTTTTTAACAACCTTGAAAAAATATCTAAAGTTTTAATAAGTGATTTTTTAAAATTATTTTTATTTTATTTTAAACAACAGAATATACTATTAGCTTGGAATCAGATCGTTTTTCATTATTTTAACGAACTGAAAAATCCCTACCTTGGAACTGAATATCCAAATTGTTGTTCCTAGAAAGTAGCATACACTAATAGTGGGACCCTTTGTGCTGTAATTACTGCTTGCCATTTTGAAAAAATACAAAAAAGAATTGTTTGTATTTCTTCCATTAAATAACGATGAATAATTAATAACCCCTTACTTTTCGTTTTTAAGGTATCAGACTAGATTCAGAGGAAAAATTTCTAAAGATTAGATTTTTAAAAACTATTTATTTTTTAAACTATTAAACTATTTTTCTATTAGTTATTTTTTTAAAAACTACTATTGTTATTAAATGTATTGTCAGTTATAATACAAAATACCATAAAAATTACAAAACTATTTGAAAATATAATATATTTTGAGAAATAGGAAAATTTGTAGTAAACTTTAATGAAATTTAACCAGAACACTTTTTTATACTAATTTGTAATGTATAAATCCTATTTTTCTTTGCACACAAGTTATAGAATATAATGATGAATGATATGAACCAAAATCTAAGAAAAGTTTTGATATGCAAATAAATTATGGGTATAAACATACGTATATATGCATTTTTTCCATAAAGTTGCAATTTAATTTTTTCTAAATACCCTTATGAAGGAAAAATTATTCCATCAATAATAAAAATTTTGGTTCATTTCATTGCACATATTATTTAAAAGACACGTTAAAATCTTTATGTAAATACCTATATTAGTTTTTACGATATCATTTTAACGATGGAGAATTTGTATGAAAAGTAAAGTTTTGAGAAAATTGAAATAAAAGACAAATATTAGCTGAAAAATATGTGACACAGGATGATAGGCCAGGTCCTAGAAAAGATAAACTATTCTGGAAAAAGAAAAGCATGAACTACAAACAATAACAATTTTTTTAAAAAATCACCATTGTGGTCGTTAACCGGCATTTTTAACGATGTCGGATGCCTTCGTGTTCAAAAGCTATATAATACTGTGAAAAGCTATATAATGCTGTGAAAAGCTATATAATGCTGTGAAAAGTTATATAATGCAACTGCTATATAATGCTGTGAAAAGCTATATAATGCTGTGAAAAGTTATATAATGCAACTGCTATATAATGCTGTGAAAAGCTATATAATGCTGTGAAAAGTTATATAATGCAACTACTATATAATGCTATGAAAAGCTATATAATGCTGTAAAAATTTACGTATTCAAAAGCCATATAATGCTGTGAGATTAGACTCTATTAAGAAAGATAGTTTTAACTATAAACACAATAAAAGTAATACGAAGTAAAGTTACATTAATATCTAATAATTTCATGGAATCTAAAAGATTTACTGGAGAATAATTATAGCCAATATCTCTTGCGAGCTTGTTAGTTCCCAAAAACGGTTAGTAAATTACATTCATTTACGTAAAATAGAAGTCTATATTTATATATTTCTTAACAACAGAATTTATGCAAAATAAGAATTCTTATATTTTCCTATTGTTTTTTATTATAATAAATAAATAATGCATTCCTTTGTTCAAATTTTTAAAAATGATTCATGATTGATGTAACAATCAAAATTGGGATTAGTAACTCCTTACGCAGTAATAATAAAAAAATAGTAATATTTATTTTAAACCCTTCATAATATTTGTTTAGCAAAGTTTTAAAATACATTCACTGCCCTTAATTTTAAAGGATTATTCAATAAATGAATAACTCTATCTTCCTCCAAAGAGCTCAAAATATTTCACAACGAATTGCCCATGCTTATTTCGTCGTTTTATTCTGAATACTTAAAGATCCTTTTGTCGGAATTTTGCAAATTCTCACTAAAATATTCACAAAAGATTTCGAACGAAGGGAATAAACTAGCGAAAAGTTCCGATCATGCCCAAACAAGCAGAACTCTATAAAGGTAATTGATTTGAAGTAAAGCTATGTTTATTTTGACTTTACCGTTTTGCTAACTGGGGGACAAAGAAAATCTTGCATGATTCAAAGCCGAAATTCTCGACAATTTGGCATGCTCCAATTAAATAGTAAACTTTTGGAGTAAGAGGAAATTTATTAAATTGGCACTTTTTTATTTCAAAGCATTCCTCAGAGAAATGAATTTGATTCCATTATAAAATAAATATAGGATTATTTTAGCTTCATGAACATAGTAATAAGCATTTAGCATTTAAGAGTAAAAAAAAATAAGAAATACAGATTCTTAAGCATTATAAAATGTAAGGTAATAAGTGCAAAATTGTATCGAATTTTGAAATAAGAATTTTTATTGTAATTTAAGTCACTGTGAACATTATTATTATTTAATAATAGGGGTTTCTTTAATAATATTCCGTATAGCTGAGCAAATACTATTTTTTAACATTTTGAAGTCAATATTTCAGTTATTGTTATTTGATTGTTTGGAAAAATGAATAACATGTCTTTTTTTTTATTTGAAAAGGGAAACTTTATGATAATAGGTAGTATTAAAATTTGTTTTTTGAAAAGTATACGACTCTTCTATAATTCAAATTAACAATATTTGAGGTTCTTCATAAGCTACTATTTTAAATATAATAATATATATATTTTATATATAATAAAATAAATTGATATAAAATATTTTTGGGATACCTATAAAGATTAGAGATCAGAATTTTATGCAATGAAGCAGGACGAACGGTTACCTATTTCTGTAAGCGCTTTCATCACTGCCTGCTCAGTAAAAGTTATCTAGAAATATATAAAAATGTGCCCGATGCCTCGAAACTGAGATCTGTTTGGAATATTTTAAGTGGTTTTGAGTTAATTAATTTAGTGTTTGGTGTGAGATGATTTTTTTTAACTTTTGGGCTCAATAATTGAAGATTTTCTTGGTAGTCTCCCGGTGTATTGTAAGAAATCCAGTAAGATGGATGATCGAAAAAGGCACTTTTATCCGAAATGTGAACCGTATACATAAATTTCGCCATTAAAAATCAACAATGCATGTACAAACAAAAGATTTTCTTAAAAATCAATAACTGAACCCCAGAACCTGGAATGCAGTTAAACAATTTACTCTGGAATTAGAGTTTCTAAGAAAACTTTTACTTCTTTTTCAATCTCTTCAACTTTTATAGTATTCTAAAAAAATAGAATTTTCCAAGTGGATAAATCTTGTAATGATAATTCGTAATTGTAATATACTTAATGTAAATGACAAGTTCTTGTGATTTCTATAGCTTTTGATCTTATCGTCAAATCCCACATTTTTTTCGACAAATTATTCTTAAATTTGATATTACGTTCAGTGAATAATGTTTTAGGATCTTTTCAGTATTTATTAAAAATGCTTTTAAAACTATGCTCCTTTCTATGAGAGTAACTGCGCTAGGGAAACAAACATCCAAAATCTTAAAACTGCTTTTTTAACTATCGAATGATTTAATTTAAAGTAAAAATAAAGCATTCCCAACAAAAAAATTTCTAAATATGAACGTTTCAGAAGGATTTTAAATAAACATTCAGACATTTTTTGCCTCATAAAGTGGATAATACACCAATGATTTTTTTGTAATATCTCAAATGCAAATAAAGTGCTAATATCCATTACACTTGGCGCTCTTGGTCTCTAAACGCATTAGACTTTTATAATGGCCTATGTACGGCGTGCTAACAAATTCGAACAGCTTTTTATCGTATCTAAATATATTTTACCCCATTTTTTGCAATACTTGTTTTAAAAGGATCTCGTTTCTAATGTTATTTTTAAACCTCTGTTTGAACGTTGTGCACAGACTTTCAATGATATGGATCTTAGGAGACTGGTGGTGTGTATAACGGTTCTTACAATAAAACGTGCAACTACTTATTGGAGTTACATTAAATGTGTTGTGGTCGTTACTGGTAAATGAAATTTTCTTCTAAATACAAATTGGTAACAATTTCTTTTAAATTACTGTGAAATATAGCCAGGTAAACCATATGATTCATCAAAAGCTTCAGAAACTTCTCAAATCTTAAGAAGAAGTGTAAGAGTTGAAATTGTGTGAAATATAATTAGATAAGCTGGATATAAAAACCGAGTTATAAGATAGAACTCTTCCAGCAGTTTTTAAAATCGGAAGAAAGCCTTTGGAGTAAGCAAAAACTCATCAATTGTAGGAAAATTACTATTAGAAAAATGTTAAATTTAGGAATGAAAGTAAATTCAATACGTTTGGCAGTAAAGCAGCCGCACAGTACGGAAAAAGCGCACTACTGCATTGGATCCAAAACTATTTCGTTCTACATTTAAATATGGTGGTGACTAAATCATGTTTTGGTCAATCCACCCATTCATCGAAGGTGGATTGAGTTTTTATGGATGGCATAATTAAATGTACGTTTTACATTTATATAACCCGTAGCAATCTGATGGCAAGTTAAAAAAATTTGGGTATAAATATAAGTTTCATTTTCCAGCTGGAAAATTACACCCAAAAAACAGTACGCAATGTTGAAATGTGATGCCTTTTTTTATTGTAAACAGCAGTTACAGACACCGTCACATTCCCCTAAAATCAATACCATTGAAAATCTGTGCGCCACACTCGAGACAGCAGTCCAAAAGCACAAAATAAGAAATAAAACCCTTTTAAAACAAAATGCATTTAGAGGTCACTATAAAGACATAAAGACATGCAACCAAGTCTTTGCACTTTCACTGTTTGTGGAATATTACAAAAATTTCATTGGTGTGTTCTGATTTTTTTGAGGCAAAAATCTGCAAATATTTTTTAAACGTTGCTGAAATTTTTCATTGGCTTTTGCTTTAAATTAAACCACCTTTACTTTTGCTGTAAATTAAACCATTGAAAGTGAAAAATAAAAACCTGTTCGCGGCAATGTTTTATTTATTTTGAAGTTTGGATTTATCAAGTAAAAGTAAGGTGCAATCTTAATTATTTGAACCACTTCATATGTTCTTGAGTGATTTATGGTTACTTTTATGCCCTTCAGGAAATTGAATTATTTTCGCTGGTAATCCCTTTTTGTTAAAGGTCAAAATATAAAGCCACGAGCAGCAGGGGTTATCTCAGCAAAGGAAAAAGTTTAGACGAAGCCGAGATGGTAAAAAATACCGGGCAGTTAAAAAAAGAGCACAAATACCTTAAACTAGAATATAAAATAGTCATCATTCATCCAGCATATAATAGCAATTCCTTGTATCGAAAGACAAGTACTTGCACAGTATCTGCACATGCGTGGTCCTACAGGATTGATTCAAACTCACTGAATGTAAATCATATTGCAGGTATAAGCGGTCAGTGGAAGGTGTCCCAGGAGAAGTGACCTTACATACGTAGAACTTATAAGCGGAGGAAGATCAATGAAGAAAATGCACATTTCTCTATCTGTTTTAACTTTCAATGGAGACGATAACGTTATTTTGTAAACAGGATACTCAGTGGTCTAATTGGAAACAGTCCCCAACGAATACTTCAAATCATATCTTTGACAATGAGTAATAACTTCTAGGTCTCACCAGTTCTATCACTATTATTCATAAGCAATTATTGCAGTAATAATTGTATATTTATGATTAATGTAATAAATAAAATAAATACTTATTCATAATAAAATTAATTTAATATTTATAATGTCGGTCGTTTATTGAAGATTCCATATATGTAGTCAGTGAATTGTGACACTTTTGTAATTACTTGGGATATTTATTTTGTATTATAATCTTCACTTCATAAATTACCGACAAGAACTTTGGCCCTCTATTATACTGTATGATAAGAAGATGAAAGTTTCTTCCAAACCAATTGGGTGTTTTGAAATCTAGAAAACTATGTTATGTATCTATATCTTGTTGTTTATTTGATTTCATAGTTACTTTTTGCTATAGATCAAATTTATTTTACTTACACAAAATATAAATTTGATATTGAGATTCACTGAACATCAAGATTTATAACTCTCAGATTTATCTAAATTAATTTCCTTTCAGTTTTCAAATAAAAAAGAAATCGGAATGATTTCACCTATTTTGATTTATTAAAATACATAATGAATTATTTCAATATTTTGATGTGAAAGATTTTTAATGATAATTTTATATTTGGGTTAAAGTTTCCATAGGGGCTCATATCTCTTCATCATATGTTAACTTCTCATATGCATTATAATTTATATTAGTAGCATAAGTATTAGCATATTTTGACATTATAAATAACTTCCTCTTATTGCTTGCGGATTCATTTTTTATTGTTTCCTATGCGGCCATCAAGTTTTGAATTGTAAAATATCATAATACCTATACATTCTAACAATATAAATAATAAATGGTAACACTCACATTAATTTTCCAAAGCTGAAACTAATAGGATTCATTTATATAATTTATTTTTAATGAACTTTATGAATTTATCTATACAAAATTATATTTAAAAAGTATAAAAAATACTGAATTCTTTGCAAAGAATTTGCACATAAGTTAGACAAAACAGAATTTAAACAATGAAATATATTTTTAGTTTTTCTTAATATAAGAATAGAACAACAGAACATTAATGTTTTTCTTTCAATTTCAACAAGCTATTTTTAAAACTGGATCTGGTTTAAAGAATATAAAAATCTCTGACTTTCAATAAAATGATATTCATATTCTATTATAAAACACATGGAACATTCAAAAAAGCAAGTCTATAGTCATACTATTCATATCTGTATTTCTTCAAGACAAAAATGTTTTTATTTTTTTAAATATAAAAACGAAAGCACAAGTTTATAAATCTTGAAAAACTTTGAGACATATTACGAGCCTCTTTCAGTTTGGTGGCATTCAAATACTACTGCTGTAAACACATAAAAAGTTGTATTAAGAAAGAAAATCAGTCTTTATTTTTTTCCATAAAGCCAATGGCAAGAATTTTTTTATAAAATTGTTCGCAACACCACACATAATAGCAAACTCGTTTGATATTGCCAGATTATTAATAGGTGATCGTATTTCACAACACTTCACCACATCAATATACTGGAGAAATCAATGCAAAGGGAACTGGGACTTTAAATATATTGCTAGTAAATATAGTAAGACATTTATGTTGGATGGTAGCAATTTCATCCTAAACTAGCAAAACACCAGAAGTCCAATTTCGTAAGAGTAAGAGTTTCTGTAGAATATCCTCATGAAGTTAAAAAATATGTACAAATGGTATGTCAAGCATTATGGTAAAATAGAAAATTTTACACAATGAAGACATTTTTTATCAATGCAGACGAATTATTCGTTTTAAACAACCAAACAATTCATTGGATTTAACAATCCATTTTTTTGATTTTAATTTCAGAAATTAATAGCATTTAATAAAGGTATTAAGAATTCTCAAAGGCAAACATTATGAAATTTTGGTTTTTATATAAAGGGGATTTTTTTACTTGCAATTATATATCAATTAAAATGTAGTAAAAAGATATTTAACGATTTAATTTCACTTTGAGGAATGAAAACACACACACACACACGCACGCGCACGCACGTACGCGCACACGGTCACGCACACGCACGCACGTACGCGCACACGGTCACGCACAC
>JAPMOQ010048382.1:3846811-3919054 GCA_026543055.1 Argiope trifasciata
TAAATATATATATATATATATATATATATATTTAAAGAAAGGAAAACTAAGCTTAATGTGTGAATAAAAATTCAACTACACAACTAAATTATAATTGAAGGTATTTTAAATAAAAAATGAAATTATATTAATATTTTTTTTATTTTAATGCATTTTATATAAAAATTCGAATATATTTAACATCATATAACACGGATTTTAAAAAAGTACATGTTGTTTATCGTTATTTTAAAAATACATCATTACCACGAAATAAAGTTTCATAATTTAATAATATATATATATATATATATATATATATATATATATATATATATTTAAATACTTGATATATTTTATATTCTTTGAAAATAGTTTTAACTACTCATATTTAATTTAAGGAAATAGTACATGCTTTTAAAATTCACAGCAATTGACATATTTAAACTGAACAATATTCTGATTCTCTTCTTCATATGATATAAAAACTTAAATAATATTATAAGTATATTATTTTGATAATATGCTGAATTCAGTTTTCTTATATAATAACCTTCCTGTAATATATTTATCTTATCTTCATATTTTTTCAAGTTTAGATGCTCGTTTCATATATCTTTCAATTTGCCTAGTCATGGAATCTTCAAACTGGTCTAAGTGGAATACTAGAATGTTGGTAGTAAAACAATATTATTAAATTAATAAGATAATATTTTTCTGTGAAAGAGCACATGAAAGGATTAAAAAAAGTTCAGTTAGTCTGAATGATGGGTTAAATGGTTTGACATGAATATTATGAGAAATTCTACGTACACTTGTATCGCGTTAAAATGTAAATTCTTCGAAGTTTTCTTATTTTTTTATTTCAAAATTTTTGTGAATTTCAAGAATTTTTAAAAAGACAATGACTATTTTAGTGACATTTCGTCAATATATTTAAATGAAAAGTGATTTTTTTCATAATTTTCATTTCAACAAATCAAATTTAATATGAATATGAAATGAGCCTAAAATTATCTAAGGGAGATAGCTTATATATAAATAAAATGCATCCAAATACTAATCTCCAGAAGTCTTGGTTTATGAGTTGGTGTAATAGTAGCATGTTTAATATTTTTATTATGTAATAAATAAATAAACATTACACGAATTTTATTTTCACTAAATCGTTTTTTCTTATATTTTCATTTCTAGCAGCTTCCCTTTAAAACAACCTCAAACCTCTAACATATACGTTTGGAGAAGAAACAAAATTATTCTAGAAGAACATATAAGTCAAAGGGGCTCGTAAGTCTACAAATTTTAAAGGTCACCGATGCAATTTCTTTACCGATATTATGGAACAAAATTAGAAAATGTTAGAAAAGAATAATTTGCTTTATCAAACATCCCTTAATACTTAACTTTCTGATAACTTATTTATAAGTACAACTATTGTCATTGAACGGTTGCACAGCAACTATGATTCTCACTCTGTTTGTCTCTATCTGTCTATCTCAAAAGAAATATTCGGATGAATTAATTTCTTTGCTTTGATTAAAATAATTGCTTATTGAATGATAAAAAAGGAAACTTGCCTCATTAATCATAAAAATGCACCATTTTTATTTTCAAAATATTTTAAAATATTATTACAAAAAGTGTTTATCGTGGAAAAAAAATTATGATGACCCATATTATTTATGAAATGACCACTCAAAAACTCTGTTTTTAATATTTCCCGATTTATAGAAACCTTTGAACGAAATGTTTTCCAACTAGAATGAACTCAGGAATAATTAGCAAAGAGGGCTCCTGAAAATTTCTCGAAATCTTTCAAATAGATGCTATTCACTTCTCCCGGCGTAAAATTCTGATTTTAGCTAAAATTGCCAATGCTTCTCATAGTTTTGAATCCATTACGTAAGTTTTAGCAATTAATCCTGGCATTCGGTCAATGCACAAGTATCTAAAAATTATATTTGTATTTTGAATATCGGTTTTCCGATAGATAAAAATCAAAATTTGTATAAACTAATAATTGAAATAGCAATATCGGATAAGAAATTTCATTTATTAAAGATGTTGCATCTTTGATTTTTTCTTTCTTTCAAGAAAGCATACGAAAACATCTACCAGTAAATGGTCAAACTCTTTAGGAATTTTGTTCAAATCTACTGTGCGCTTTAGATGCCACACCAATGTATCAAATTTAATTAATTTAATCTTTTATATTTTATAAATATAATATTTTTGTGCTCGCTGAACCATCGGACATAAACATATCTCTGAATAAATTTCTTTTAAAAAATAATGCTGGTAGTTTTGAGCTATTTTTTCATATATTGACTCGCATTCTCCTTTTTTTAGTAAGTAGAAGTAAGTGGAATTTCAAATTCTTGCATTTAAATTTGGTGATGATAACAATACATATTCTTTGTGTAAATCATACATGAGGAATAAAAAGAGTGTCAAATCTATTAAATATGAAATAATATGGTTTAATTTAAAATTCCGTTCATTGCAAAAGAAAATAATTTGTGGGTACTTCAAATATAGTGATAATAGTTAAAATTATGGATTAGGGAACACTTGAAGATGAGTTGTGATGTTCGAAATGTAAAAACAGATTTTTCTCATATCCTAATAGGCATTTCTCCTCTGAATTTTAATACATTTAATAAATTAATTGGTATCACTTGTTAATTTAATATGTCTGTAATATATTTAAATTTTCATTTGCATTTTGGTTTAAAATTTCTAAAATTTTTAATAACATGTTAAAAACTTTTTCACATATCCGATGTAATGCTAGTTTTAAAATTGAAGAGCTCATGTATTCCTGCCTTTTTTTCCTAAATTTTAAGTTAAATGTTATTATATTTGATGTAATGGTATTGTGATGTGAATTCTATGCTATAAAAGTTCTTTTAATCGTCAACCCCTTCTGTGCCATAAACGCTCTTACGAAGGTTGGGAATTACATATTATTCAACATGGTTTCATATTATTGTACTAATCTTTGCAGGTTTCAATAAGAAGTTCTTTTAGAAATATTGCAAAATTTTAATGAAAACCACAAACCATAAAAAAAAGAAAGAAATTTCAAGAGTAGTAAAGAAAATGAAATTAATTTTCTAAGCACTTCTGTTGATTTGGTGTCTGCTTTTATGATAATACATGTTAAAAATATATTATATTCTAAAGAAATTCAATATTATTAATGGAGTAGAAAAATATTTAATTTCTTGAAATACTATTTATCTGCCATGTTTATAAAGAAACCTCTAGAGCAATAAATATAAATAATGCCTTAGTAACTTTAAAATAAATATTTTTATGACACTAGATTTGCATTTTATTTATTTATTTTAGAAATGCTTGACGTTACTTGTGAGAAAAACTTTATTTAAATTTCTTAGAAAAACAGTGACGCATACATTTTTCCTTAAAAATCATTCTTTCAGAAACATAGTAAAAATAATATTTGCAGAGAGCAAGCAAGAATGAAGAAGAATGAACACTAGAAAGTATAATGTAGGTATAATGTTTTGTATAATGTAGGTTGATAGCTAAGAATAAAGAAAGATTTTCGTCAAAATCATAAGTATGAAATTAAGCCTTAAATTATTAAAATTATTTACCATTTTTTAAAGAAATCCGAATGCTTTTTTATGCATATTTATTTGTTCGGTTAGAAATATTAATTTCTGTCATTAAGAATTCATTTCTATTCAGAATTAAGAATTCATTTGCTAAAGCTTCTTTATTTGAGAATTATTATTTAAAACAATTTTTAAAGAATTATCGTTGCATTTAATATAAGCTAAAAACTATCAGAACGTAACTCATAGAAGTGGAAAGAAGAACGTTGATCAAAAGAATTTAAAAGTTTCTAAGATAAGAGAATCAATACATTTAATAGATAATTTTTCTTTTAATATCCAAGGTTAGGAAAAAATGCATAAAAGGGTTGGAATAGGTTTTTAACTGTGTGGCAACTAAGCTCTTAAATAATACAAAGCTATTTTACTTCACCATATAAAATTAAGAAAAGTTAAATCTTTCAAAATTTTGAAATATCATGTGTATTTCCATAATTCTATTTTTTATCAGGTTGAATTTATAAAGAACAATGTATTTCTTACCTTGATGTAACTTTGAAATTGAAATTAAAATTTTAAAATTAGAAATTAATATTAATATAAAAATAAAGTTTACAAGGATAATTTCAAAAAATGATTAATTTTTAAAGAACATTAAATAAATAACTGAAATAAGAATACTATTTATTTCACAGTTCTTTATTGACTGTCTCAGCTCTCTTTTAAAAATAATATCGATTTCCTACTTTTCAAAAGAAAGGGATATTTAAAACTATTCTTCGGAAGAACTACTGCGTAGAAAAGAAAAAGTTTTGTTGCAGAAAGGTGAAATTTTTGAATTGCTCATGAAAAGTTTTTTTTCTGGAAGTATATAGAAGCATATGAATATTACAAGAAAAAGAAAGTTCAGGCATATATTATTAAAAGGTATAAATAAAAATCAAATTTAGATTATTGCTTCCTGTAAAATAAAGAAAATGAAATTTTTCTCAAACATACATCTTAAAAAACAATAAAAGTTTGATTTATAGAAATTTACTTATGATCTTATTCTCTTATGTTTTACTTTTTTTTTGTTTATTTAAATAAAGATAATCTTGAAATGATATTTTTGGGAACACTAACATGTCGTATAAAAATATATGAAGAAAATATCGAATTAGAATACAAGATTATTGTATTCTAATTCAATAATTAATTATAATTAAATGTTTATAAAATTCAAAGAAAAATTAAAATTTTTATTTCTTTATCGTACTACTAAGTCGTAAATTTTATGCAACATGATAAACAGAACATTATTTTTTATATATAAATTTTAACGACGGAGAGAAAATGCATTAAAACTATACATTTTTACATGTATAATTCGATCGTACAAGTTTCCAACTTGTAAATTGTAATTTGTAAACAATAATAAACTTAATTTGTAAACAATAATAAACTTAATTTGTAAACAACAATAAACTTAATTTGTAAATAATAAACTATTGAATATATTTTAAGATCTTTGAAACAATTTGAATGTTTACTTTTCAAAAGATTCTAATTCAATGAGTTTTTTGAATTAGTATATTTATATTTTAAAACTGCAAAAATATTGAGAATTGCATTAGACATCAAAAGGGTTTCTCCGTTTGTTTGATTTCTAAAAGTAATCTAAATTGCTCAGATGTATATTTTTAGATATTGAAATTAAAATTTCTTAAACTTAGCTCTTCAAATATGTTTAAGGAATCTTATTTACTTAAGAAGTCCTTTTTAAACATAGAATGCATAAATAATTAATATTTCGTACATTATTTACTCACAATTAACTACATTTATTTATGACTTTCCATTGTTTAAGAAATATAATTGTGAAGAAAAGATTTAAATGGGAATTCGTAGTACGGAAAATCAAATGACTAAGTATTAAATATGTTGTGCAAAAGAACATTTTTGATTGAGTGTATGCATTAATTATAACAAATTTATAAAATCTCTGAGCTAAGAAACTACATTTTTCAGAACAAATGCATTATGCAAAATGCTGTAACATCAATGTTGACCGGAAACGTTTTTAACAATTTCAATTATTAGCTGTTTCAACATTAATTTTAAAGATTGAATCTAGTTTTTTTTAATTTTTGCAAATATACTATAGATTCGTACCATTAACATATGTAAACTTTTCTCCAATTGTGACATTTTCCCCCCCTTTTTTATCAACTATTTTATTTTATTAAATTATTTTGGCGGAAGCAGCATTTGATTTCCTATATCTTAATATATTAAAAAAATCAAGCTCCGTTCCACTTTTACATTGATAAACGAAATAGCACTACTATTTTTTAATGGAATATATGTAAACACCTCTGAAAAAACAGCAATATCTGTCTCAAATACGCACATGATTCATTCTGAAACCCCCCTTTCAGTTTTTTAAAATGAAATCCCTGCACTGAAACGAAAGATTAAGAGTTTTGAAACTTTAATGATTGATTTTAGTAGAAGAGAAGCAAAACACTTTTTCCCAGAAGCGTATAATTTTCCTACTAATTAAAATAAGCATTTGAAATATCAAAGATAATAAGTTAATCTTTAGTATTTATATCATTTTTTTAATTTCAAGAATTTTTTTTTTTCAATTTTGCTTCATTAATGTGAGAATTATTCCCATTCTTTTAAGAATTGAAAATTCATGATAATTGAAATGAATTTCCAATTGAATTGAATATTACAGCAATTTCCATACATCAGTTTTTATTCGTATGTTTTCTTATGAATATATAAATATATTTATAATATTATTTTTTTAACTTTCAAGTATTAGATTATATTATGAAAGGAAGGTAATATTTTGTATTCAATTCCATGCTATGAATTAAAATAAGTGTAAAAGAATGGAGCAGTTTCATAATTTGTCTATAATTTAATAATACTATTTCATTTTTATGCATGGGAGATCAGGAAAAGATGCAAATGGTAAAAATTGACAGTTTTTAATAAAATCTCTTTTTAAAGTAAATAATTTTTTGAATAGATCTAAAAAATGGTATTTTCTGGCATTGTACATAGTTGGATAAAGTTTCTGTTGTAAAAAAAACAGCATTATTTTGCTATTTTAAAATATATAATGCAAAAATATTTTGCACAAATATCAGGGCAAGATGATTCTCATAGAAATATATCATACTTTTATTCTAAAAAGATGTAAAAGTACACCAATTAATGAAATATTATTAAAAGCATTTTGAAAAATAGTTTTCTGTGAAAGGTCTGTTGTGTTTAAAACTTTGACTTATAATACACTTAAATTTAGTTCAAAATTGGTATTTTATTTATTATCAAAAACTGACGTTCCACTAATTGTATTTTTTCAAAATTTCATCTTAATTTCCTGGTGGAAGACGAAATTCAATATCCAAACTTGCAAAAATTGCATTGTGTTTTCTTAGTAAGTATCCATTCATGTCATGAAAGTCAAAAATTAAAGTAGAATTTTTCAGTAACAATTTATATTTTAAATTTAAAGCTTATTGTTTTCTATTTTCTTCAAAACTATTGTTTTTATTATAGTTTAAAACACATTATAAATCATGCTCAGGAAGAAAATTGCATAAAATAATATATAATAGATATATATAAAAATCAAACAGAAAACGATAAGGAATATTTGAAGTAAAATAATAAGGTCGTAAATTTATTCGGGTATTTTTTCTGGGATTCGAAATGTTGAAAGACTTTGGTTAATAAGAGTAACAGGAGTAAGATGTTGCTAGAAATCTATTATGTTTCTTCCCAGCATGGCTAAGTGAATCACTGGGAAGACCATTTAACGATCGAGTGCCGAATCAGTAATCCAAAGCTTGGTGACGGATTTGGTGATTTTGGTAACATAAAAGATATATACTGGAATCTTCCAGAATTTTGCGATAAAGTCAACGGGAATTGAATATGCCTGATTGTTCCAATACCATCTATGCTCGGTTCCGGTAACTATGAAAGGTTGGTAGTCATGTAAAGTGTCCACGAAAGTCTTAGAGATCATAGCCAGTCGACGGCGAAGCACAAGCTTTAATGAATTGAGGTGTGTGTCGAATTCTGGAGTATATTATACAAACAAGATCGTGTCGTGTGTGGAGAAGCCAGTCGTGAAGTAGTGAGTCGGAATTATGGGCCACTGTCAAATATATTCTCAAATAGTTATTGAAATCTGCTGTTAAATATAGAAAAAGTTAAATACTTAAATATTAATAAATAACTACATGATGGCAACAAATCCAATATAAATGTACAGCAGTATGGAGAGATAATATCATTCATATTGTGTAAAAGTTTGAGTTACCTTAGCTCGAAATAAAGTGGTACATTATCCTGCATCACTCTTTAATTTGACCTGGCCTTCGCAATAGAAAAAGGAGAGGTCAGAAAAACCACAAATTTTAAGTCATTTATTAAAATACCCAGCAATAAAATGAGTGTGAACAATAATGAGGCTGGTAAAATAAATTTAATCAAACAAAACTTCAGAATTGCTAGTAATAATTAGTTAATTAATTGATAATTTATGGAATAGAATGGAATATAGATTGAAAAATTGTGGGTAGAGAGGATTCAACTAAAATATTTATGACATGTGATACTTTTGCAGTAATTGTTTGCAGAACAAGCACAGTTATCTTAAGAATGGGAATATTTTTTTTCATACAAAATAAAACAGAAGATTTATTCCGAGAACAAAAGAAATAAAATGACTAAAATATATGAAACTTAAACAGAGTAATTAAATAACACATTAAAAATTAAAAGAATGGAGCAATTGAATTATAGCAGAAGAATATTTGAAATTATTAATATAGCCACTTACGGATAGTAATAAAACAGTTTTATGAATATTTTGAAAGCATTTTCTTAAATTAATTCAATATAAGTATTAGAGAATTCAATTCTTGTATTTTAAAATTGTTGAAATTGTAATTGTTTGATAAAGACCATAGCTTCCTAGGTGCACTTCAAGTATCGTAGTATTCCAATAAAATTAACATTAATCGATGGTTAGGTTTCTATACCAGCAATAAAAATTATCAAATACACTGATAAGAAAAAAACCCCAACACCAAGAAAAAATTATTGTACAGTAATGAAATTTTAGGAATACATTTGTCTAGGTAACATATTTAATTGATTAAAGCTTCAAGATCACAGGTAGAGCCATTGGCGAGAAGAGTCATTTCAAATGTGAAATGTTGGTGCATTAGTAGCCGGTGTAACCGCCAGAATTTTCAATGCAAGCATGCAAACGTGCATGCATTGTGTCGTACAGGAGTCGGATATCAGTTTGTGGAATGGAGTTCCATGCCTGTTGTACTCCGGCGATCAATGCATGGACGGTAAATGCTGGTTGTGGATGACGCTGGAGTTGTCGTCCAATGATGTCCCATACGTGCTCGATTGGAGAAAGATCTGGTGATCTAGCAGGCCAAGGCAATATTTCGACACTCTGTAGAGCATATTGTGTTACAACAGCGGTATGAGGGCGAGTGTTATTGTGTCGGAAAACACCAACTTGAATGCTGTTCATGAATGGCAGAAGAACAGGTTGTATCACTAGACTGACGTACAAATTTACAGTCAGGGTGCGTGGGATAACCACGAGAGTGCTCCTGCTGTCATACGAAATTGCTGCCCAAACCATAACTCCAGGAGTAGGCCCTGTGTGTCTGGGCCGCAGACAGGTCACTAGCAGGTGTTCACCTGGCCTCCTTCTAACCAACAAACGGCTATCACTGCGACCAAGACAGAACCGGCTTTCATCAGAAAACAGAACAGATCTCCACTCCGTCCTCCAATGAGCTCTAGCTTGACACCACTCACGTCGCAAACGGCAGTGGTTTGGAGTCAGTGGAATGCACTGTACAGGGCGTCTGGCTCGGAGCTGCCCTTGAAGTAACCGATTTGTAAAAGTTCGTTGTGTCACTGTGGTGCCAACTGCAGCTCGAATTTCAGCTGCAGACGCAGTACGATTAGCCACAGCCATACGCCGAATACGACGGTCTTCCCTCTCAGTAATACCACGTGGCCGCCCAGAACCTGGTCTTCTTGAGGCAGTACCTTCCCTTGACCACTGCCGCCAATACTCATGCACAGTGGATACATTCCTACCAAGTCTTTCAGCAATAGCGCGGAAAGAAAACCCACCTTCTCGTAGCTCTACAACACGACCACGTTCAAACTCAGTGAGCTGTTGATAATGGCGTCTTCGTCTTCTCAGAGGCATCCATGACTAACATTAACCCACTACGTCAAATCTCAACTGTAAATAACGATCACGAACTTTACAGCGCTTATTTAAAGCAAACCTCATTTGCATGTTCATAGTGTCGCTACTAGCGCCACACTTACGCGCGCAGCTCGAAATTCGAATCAACGACATCTTTCAGATTTATAAACACGCCTACCAAATTTCGTTTATCTAGCACAGCTCCTTCCTAGTGTTGAGATTTATTTTCCCTACAGTGTATAATGGCATATGAAAATGCCTTTTACTTAGAGATCTTATATTCTTATCGAGTTTTATTGCAGTAAATAGTATGAGAATTAGAATCGATAAAATTTTTATTCGTTTATAATTTACGTTCGACATCAAAATGCTTCTACATGTTTCTATTTATAAGAATACAATATTTTAAAGACTTCGATAATAAAAAAAAATATTTAAAAGACGCGTTGCAAGGTATTTTTACCGATGAATCTTTGTTACATTCTTAAACCGAAGATAACTGTATTTAGTAAGTTTGTGTTTATCCAATTATTATTTTACAAAAGGATCGAATTTCAATTCATAAAGATTCATAATTTTCAATATTTGGCAAAAAAGGAATATTCTACGAGATTATTGGATGTACAGAAAACTAATTGAACTCAAACAATTCTCGCTTTAAAGAACTAAACATTCTTTTAACAAAAATAGAATTAATTAAGCCTCAATTGAATAGAAGGCAGAAGAGAAGATAGAACTCTAATTAAATTATTGAATTGCAATCAAATAAAAGAGTGCAAAATACTAAAACTCATTCATCGCTCTTGCCCATCTTTTTAAAATTCAAACAATAGCTAATCACTGACATCGCATTTTATTAAAATAGTTTTAAAACTAAACAAGATGCAGAAAAGAAATATTTATCTTTTGTTTAATTTGACCTGCTTTGAGTTTTATTTCCTCAGAGACAGAAAGAAGAATGGCAGCCATTTCCCATGATAAGTAATATTGTAACTTTGTTTCCCTAAATGAAAGTATTAAAGTTCCGTTGTTTAATGAAACTGCAAACGTAAATGAAAATCTTGATAGGTGTTGCATTTTAATCTTCTCAATGGTCTGGAATTTTTGAAATCGAAAATAAATGAAACAAGTAATTAAAAAAAATCAACTCCTTCTTATGTCAATAAATATTTTTTTTATTTTGATTACTTTTTATTAAAGAATTACAATTAATATAAATATGCAAAAATTTATCAATAATTATTTGTTTTCGCAAGAATTTGAATAGCAGTTTTCACCTTCACGAGAAAAATACTAAAATCCTTGTATTTTACCGATTGAGTTATTGCCTACTGATCTCAATTTCCATTACAAATTTCTAAAACTCTCTTCAGAGTGTTGAAAGTTAATTAAATTTAATTAATGAACTAAACTTTAAAAAAGCTTTATTAACATCAAGTACTATTCGCTACAAATTTTAAAAAATGAATTTGAATTTGAGTGGAAGAAGAAAAAGTATTTTATTGGCAACTGAAAATTTAAACTAGATATATAAATAAATAAATGAGATTGTGAACTAATAGTAGGAATCGAAAAACTCAGATCATATTATCAAAGATTAATTTTTAGGTGGTGAAAATATGGTGGGTTTTTCCCATAATATTAATAATGCCAAAATATTAAATTTTTGAATCTTTATGTAATATATTAAATTATTTTGATAGAAGTTAGCTCATAAAAGATTCTAGAAAACTATTCAAGTACAAGATGATTATAATTAAAGTTACACATTGAATTGGCCATTGAATGAAAACAACTGAACTAAATGTTATCAAACTTTGTAATAGTTTAAAAGAAGTCATAAGAATTTCTTTTACGCTCAAAAAACAGTTCAAAAACTCAAACACAGGGGGAAATGGCATTCTGTGTGCAAAGTTGTTAAACAAAATAGAGCATAGAGGCATTGTTTTAATCATTTCTGAAATATGTTACAAATCATGTTCAATATGATAGCAATAATTTTCTGAGCCTTACTATACTTACTGAACTTAATAATCACTCGGCGTATTCCTTTTACGCGACGATATCTTTGTAAAGCATACTATTCATTCTTATCACATTTATAATGACATTTAATGAGAAAGGAATGGTTTCGCTTGGTTAGAGAAATTGTCAATTTGTAACAATGAAAACTCTGAAAAAATAGGCTCACTTTTATCTGTAAAATCAAATGGCGTATATCATTTGCTTCTTCCTCTCATAAGCCAATTACAAGCTATTACGGTTTTACATAACACCAAAACAGTTTCATTTCTGAAACTATGAAACACTTTTTTAACTTATGTTTCATGTCAGAGCCATTTCTCTCCGTGTGGTAAGTTTTTGAATTTTATTTTATTTCTTGCCGGAAACGAAATTCTCATGTCCTTGTTTAAACTGTTACCAAGTTTGATAACTTTTGGTCAAGTAGTTCTCCTTATATGACCATTTCAAAGTGGGACTCTTATCATAACAACCCATACAAAACATCAAACTTTTAATCTTGCAAAACATTTGCTGAATTTCTTTGAAGAATGATTCTTTTTTGATAAATACTGTATAAATCTCACAGCAAAAGAATTTTTGTACATTTGAAATAGGCTCAATGTTTACCTTTTTTTTAAATTCTTATTCAGTTACATTTAACTAGTGAACTTGATGTAATATTTAACATTTCATGTAGCTTAATGTAACTAACGAAAGAATGATTCAAATGTGGATTAATTTAGCAAATAAAAACCTGATAAATTTATTTTTATTTTTTATGGAGCCTGGTTTTTAAAGTATTATAATCTCGCTCCCATTAGCAAAAAATAAGTTTATTGTATGGTTTGGGATTTCAAGGAACGGAAGGTTTCTTTCTAAAGGGTTTTAAATTCTTTTTTAAAAAAGTTCGCTTCTATACGCTGTTTGGTTCAGTACTTTAAGCAATTGTTTCTATACCATCAATTTCTTTTAATTACGCCTGGTCTAAAAAATAGCCAGGTTATTTACTTTCTTTTTCATTCTTATTCAGTTACATATAACTAGTGAACTTGATGTACTGTTTAATATTTCATTAAAGAAAAAAAAAAGTATCAATAATTTAACCATTTATTGTGCGTAATTCCGGGACAATGACTAAGAAACTTTTTTAAAGGTTGAATGGAAGTTGAAACCAAAAGTTCCCAGTTTTTGAAATATTGTTTTGAAATTTCCATGGTAATTCTGTTATATTTTATAGCAATTGCTGCAAAAAATTCATCAGAATTCACTGGAAATTTTTTGGAAAAATTGAGAAAAAATTAAATGTTCTAAAATTTTAAATTAAAATAGATCATAAATTAATTATTTCAATTTTTCACATGCTTTTTTTAACTCTACAAGATATTTTACATACAAAAATTTATTGAAAATATGATTTTTACTTGAAAATTTTGAATACACTTGAAATATTTAACATTTTTGAATTTTTTTTAAAAATTAGTTCTGTAATATAACTCTAAACCTGTAATAAAAAATTTTAAGATGCATAATTAATCTATAAATGCAGAGTTGTATTATTTTATTTTTATGTAGCATAACAGAAAAATTTCAGAGTTGTAACTAAAAATAAGATGCACATGGAGTGTTTAAAAATTTGAAAAGCATCGTAAAGTTTCATTTTGAAAAAAAGCCAAAAATATATTTAAATGATTCCTACAGAGCGGAAATAAAATGAAAACAACTGAAACTTGTTAAATATACAAGTTTATGAAAAGAATTAATTTATGAAATGTATACAAATATGCATACATAATATTTATGCAAAAGTGCACAAAGCATGTACAGAAAATATTAGTGGCGATGCGAAACTAACTCCTTTTTACATTAAACAATCTCCTTTTACTAACTCCTTTTACCTCAAATAAAAATAAGAGTAATGTTTATTTATCTAACTTTTTTAAATTATGTATGCAACCATAAACAAATACGATACAAAATATGAAGCAGAACAAAATGCCCCTGCTGCATAAGTTACACTCATGCTTTTTTTAAAACTTTTTTGTCTAACCTTACAATTTGCTTTTTAAATTTTTATTTTTTATTTTTTCATATGATGACAAGGATTTTCTTTTTTTGTGCTGCTCTTTTCGGAGCTATGATAAAGCAAGAACAACCTTTTTATATATTTTCTTCAATCAAGCAAAGTTTTTAAAGCATTCCATATCTCTCTCACAGCTTTATTTGCTTTTTTTAGCGAGAACTGATTAAATCCATTTTAAAACTTAATTCAGAGAAAGAAAAACCATAAATATACTATAAAATAGAGTAAATTACAGTTATAGCTATGAAAAGAATAGTTTTTGTATTCAATTTCAAAAAAATAAATAAATGAAAACGAGTTATTTGAATATGAAGCATATGGCGAAGGAATGAACAAACCAAAACAAAATGCCCTGGAGCATTTTAGAGTTTGTTTAAAGAATAAAAATTTTATTATCTTGTTTACATTTAAAATTTATAAATCCATATTTATGTATATTTGATTACTTATATGCTACTTTTTAAATCTTAAATGAGCAAGAAAGTTTTGTGCCTTAATAAATTTTAATGCCACAACCATCTCCCTCGTACCATGAATATATTGTAAAATATTTATCAAAGTTCGTAAAATTTAATAATATTTTTCGATATTGAATAATATAATATAATATCCTACAATATCGTTTAATATTGAATTATATAATGATCATATAACAGTGTGGAATATTGAACATTATAAAATAATATTCTGCACATTGTAAAACATTGAGCAACATGCTGCATATTTTGCTTGTTGAATAAACATATAGATAAAATAATTCTTCACTGCATTCTTTTAAGGAATTGCAGCAGCATTTTATGCAGTTAAAAGTAAGCGAGTATGGCTTAATTTTGAGGAACATCTCTTAACTGGAAGCAAAAATTCATTACACGACACAATTTTAAATTGCTTCATAGAAATTTCCTTCACCCTTCAGCTTCAAGTTTTCATTTAACCCTTTTCTATTTGAAATAAAAAGTGTCCCCACTCAGATGAATGAATAGCTCTTATTTGTACTTTATTCAGCTTTTAAGAGAAGAAAACGACAAAAGTCCTCAAGAGGAGGGAATGGTAAAAAGTTTTTATTTGCTGAGTTAATTTGCAGAATATTTTCATTTTTTTGGTTTTGGCAACAATATAATATACTACACTTCATAAAAAGAAAACTTATTTCAGAAGAAATATAAATAAACATCAAAATAAAACATAAAATAAATCAAAATAAACATAAAATAAAATAAATAATAGATCTAAATAATTTTAAAATTATATAGATCTACATTAAACACTATTGATACCTAATTAGCCGAAATATTATGATATATCTTTCAGCACTCTTACATTAATTCCCTGATTCTTGATAAATATTATTCAAATTCAAGTTTTTCAAAGCACTGAAGGGGTCGAATTTCTCTCTAAAAGATAAAGAAATATATATATATATATATATAAACCATACTCGAAAATTGCAAAGACATCCCATTCTTAAGTGATTTGTATACATATATGGAACCAATTCAAATGATTGCTATTAAGTAAATGAGCTCTCAACCAGGTTTTGAGAATTCTTGGAAATCTTCCTAGTCTCCTAAATTATGTGGGCGTCCTGTGAAATGCACTAAATACGCACGTCGGGTATTCACACACACTTAACGGAAGAGTAATGAATTTTGCAGCATCACGTTCTCAGTAGTGAAATAATGTTTCCAGAATTTCAGTATTGATGTAATTAAGGAAGGTCATCCATGCTATGGTGTAAATTTAACTGGAAAAATAATCTCAGATTTTAATATGTCTAAAATCATAAATTTTGATTTTTGGTATAGAATCTAGAAATTTATCCTTGAAATTAGATAACGTCCAATTTCTTTTGACAAATAAAAATACGCATATCGATAACGAATGTACATATTGTTAAGTATAATATTGTATTTATTAAAGATGAATAATGCATTTCTGGTAAGCATAATGCAATAATCAAACATAATGTATTTTTTCCACAGAAATCGAAGGAAAATATACTTGTAAAATGCAAAAACATTACTTTTCGTATATTTTATATCAATGTAATGAAAATAGATAGTGACAGTTTGAATATTTCATAACCACATTTATTGCAGAGTGAGCACTGATTTAATTTGGGTCAAAAGACTTGAGATTTAAAAAAAAAATGTATGTTAGAATCATTAATATTTATTGAGATACAGAATGTGCTCAATGTGTACTGCATTGACATCAATTACGTGTTTTATTTCTAATTATTTTTATAGGATTGACTAAATTTGCAGAAAGGTTTTTATTTCCATCTGATGGTCAAAATTTGTACTATTTTCTTTCATTGCAGAAATCCTTTCTCCATGGTTCTTATAATGCATATTTAAAATTTCTTAAAATTTTTTATTTCCGTTAAAATGTGAGCTATTTTTTTCATAGCAGAATTTCTCTATCCAATGTCTTTATAAAGAGTATATAAAGCTTCATTTAAACCCCAAAACATAATTAGCTCTAAATCATCGCTTTCATTATAACCATTTTGTATATTAATTATCCAGCAATTCCCTTATGGAACACTAAACTCTCTATTAATTAAAATATCTAAAATATACCATGTAATATTTAAGAAAACAAACAAGCTGAGATAATTCCCTATTAAATAATAAAGGTTTATATAATAAATGGAAATTATTAAAGACAGGTACATGGATAGAATAAATTTTGATATATTCAAACATCTATCTTTTTAATCATTTCGTAAAGGATGCTCTAAATCTGCAAAAATTCATGCCCCAATATACAATAAGTAAGAGGAAATTTCGATCCAGTCTGTGCACCCGATTTTATTCCACTTAATCTAGAACATTTGTACCCACAGACTACGACAAATGCGTTAGCAAAAGATTTCGATAGATAAATGGGCAAAGATAGAAAACAGCTGGTATAAAAATAACGTTGAGTGTACTCTGGGTCGTGATCCTGTTTCTACCTTCACTAAGGTAAATAGAAGATTCTTCTGTTATGCCGCAAGTTATTCGTGGATGGGTGCCAGAGAGGTCCGTCAACTCCCAGTCAAAGATTATCTCAAGTTCTTTTGTGATTATTTTTCTGTCGGGCCTTTCTTTATCATTCGATTTACTTTCTTCTGGGTGGCAAGTAGAAATACTGAAATATTTAACTTCATTTGTTGTTCCCTTTAAAGCAGCAACTAGATATATTTTTATCTCTGCTGGATTGATTGCTTTATAAATCTTTTATTGGATGAAATTTGAAATAAGGTTATTAAGAATTTTTTTCTCCTTAAATATGTTTAATTTGCTTGTGATATATTTATAGACTGAGTGCGAAACGACAATTTTTCCTTTAAAGAATGTTTTCCTGATTTTATTGTTAAAGTAAGAAATCTTATATGGTTATTTGATTGCTAATATTAGAAAACATAATTTAGTCTCAGTATTGTTGCATTATTTTTAGTAAATTTTAATTTGTTGACTTATTAGTAATGTTACCTTTGGCGATCAAATTGTGCAATGAATTACCTAAAGTTCTAGTTGAATCTTTCCTGTATAACTTTGTCTTTAACAAAAACTTTTACACTTCTAACTTTAATAATTATAAACTTTCGAAACCTTATGCAGTCATATTTTGCAAAAACAGATTTGTACGTAATTAAAACATTTTAAAATGTGTCTCAGGATTTTTTGATTTAATAAAACATTGAATTTAGTGAGACATTTTATTCAATAAAACATTAAATATATAATAATAAAGAAGCAGAATTTAAAAGAGAAATAATATAAAAGATATAAACAAGAGAAAACTTCATCCATAATTACTTCTGAAATCAAAAATTATTTGCAATTGCTCTAGCATTGAATTTTTTGAAGTGAAGTGATTTTTGAAGCGAAGTGATTTTTTAATTGAAAACATTTTTTATTGGTAACCATATTATAAACACAATTTGTTTTTCAAAGTCAAACCCAATGTTGAAAAATAAGGCTAACATTTTATTTCGTTCATCAATGATAAAAAACAAATGAAAAAGCTATATCATGGACAACAATGAAAACTAAGCGCGTTTCCATTTATGATAACGAATATATTAATGTATAAAAATAATAAGGTATTTATAATTGATTAAATCTAGATAAAAAGTTACGGTAAGTATTAGCGGAATATTCAAAACTATAAATTACAGAATTTTCATGCGAAATGTCATTTTTATTTCATATTATATTTGGATCTTATGATGAAAAAACATCGAAAAGGAAATAACAATTAAAAGATTAAAAAATTCACTCTAATATATACATTTTAACCTCTCAATTGTTTATGCAGCATGCTTTCGAGCTCTTAGCCAATCGTCTGTAGTGTAGAGTACATAGACGCACGTAACTTTTTTTACTAGGAAATTCTTGTATTACCTGTCTCATTACAAAATCTGTATGAATACTTTTATAAACAATTTATAGATACTTTTGATTTTTATTTTAAAACTAATGTTACTTTTCATTTATACCAAAATACTGTAAAAAGTCATTTATCAAGATCTAGAATCTATGAATACAATCATCCGTCTTCCTAATACTGTACCAATAGTAAGAGTAATACTTTTTTTAAAAGAAATTCTCTTGCATTTGGTCATTGTTGACATTTCATCTGACTTCTTAAATATAAAAGTGCTTTAAAAATGGATGGATTTTTTTCACCTAGCTAATTCAATTTTATTATATTGTTCTTGTAAGTTATCCGTCGACCTATGCGAATGTCAATCAAATGTTGTTAAAAAATTAAATTTTGTGTTATACCAATTATTCTAATTTACATTAATGAAAAGGGCAATCCCTCTCTTACTCAATTTTCCAGATGAGCTATCGCAATTGAAAACTCTCGGCAGTGCCGACCGTTATTGTTTAACAATCCATAGCTTATTTTTTTTTTTTACTTTTCATATCCTTTTTTTTTACTTATTTATTTTTAGAATATATTCCCTACTGCTCATATGTTCAACAAACTAACCCGTATTCCGAATTAATATTTAAATAATTAGATATGTTAAGCTAAGCAGATGCATTAGAATTAAAAATTATATATATAAGACGAGAGATAATTTATCTATCTCTTCCTGCTCTTTTTACCAAAGCTGCGAGCGGAAATTCTTTGACAACGCCTTCTTGTAAATAAATTATGCTTTCCCTTGATGAATAAAAGTGAACTTAAAAATAAAAAGCGTCTTTAGTGTTGTATATATATATATATATATATATAATATTGCCATTATACTGTCGGAGTTTAGTAGTACAAAAAAAAAAAAAAAAAAATTTATAATTTCTTTCAAGTTCCATTTTCTTAGCTTGAAATCAGAATCTGTTTTTAAAAATAATAGGATTAAATGTGGTGAAAGTTTCAACACTAAATATTTTGCAAATATAAATTTGCTCGGAAATTTATCTGTGTATATTGATACATAATTTAAAATGCATATCTTCTATTTAAATCATAGAAAATACAGTTCCATAAACTGTTTACAAAATTAAATAAAACCAGTCACCTCTCCCCTCTAAAAATTAAGGTAATTTTTAATAATATTTATCAAAATTCATATTATAAAGGCTTTAATGGAGGTGATTCTAATTTTTTCAAGGTAACGAGAAATTAATATTTGAGTATCCGCAGATATGGAATCTATTAGAATATTCTGAAACAAGGGTGATGAAAATGAGACACATAATAGTTTTTTCTCTCTTTTCATGATTAAATTTGGTCTGCGATAGATTTGTCTTGACTTTCAAACATATTCATGAGAGAGTAAATACTGACTTATTCTTAGATCTACTGTGATTCCAAAAAAATAATATTATTCTAATATTCGTTATAAATAGTATGTCATTTCTAATAAGTATTATTGATAGCTCTTTTCATTTCTTTATCTCATATTTAATTCATAATTTCTAAATCCATCTCGACAGAACAGAACAGTAGTTTCTGTCATGTGGTGCTATTCTGTCACATGTTGTTGTTTTTTTCATTTTCTGTTATTTTTCTAGACTATTTATCGCTTCTCCAACCGAAAACTATTATTCGTAGCAAAACTATGATATTTTTTGTTAGACTTAATATCACTGTTCAGGCATCAAAAAGTGACATTTTATCACATTAAAAGGAATTTCTAGCTCTCAAAAGACCCTTCCTATTGTGGACCTTTTTGTTATGGAGATATTCTTCATTAATACATCAAAAGGAATGGTTCCGTTGTGTCAGATTGCAATGTCATTGTTGGGGGCATAGTTTTGACTATGCTGACGCATAGACTCTGTTCAGAAGAGTTGTAGTCCTATCAGTTCTTTTCAATTATTAGGCCAAAATATAGTTAGATCAATTATCTTTTGCAATTAAATTGTAATCTACATTTAATATAAGAAAAACACTTTATTTTATTATGCTAAATTCAAAATGAAGTCTTTAAATATAAACATAGAATGTGTGAGAGAAGTGTAAGAATGATAACAATTATATTGCTCTTGTGATTTTATAGTTTTAACAACAAAACTGGTGTTTTATTATTCAGGGCGATTTAACCCGAGACAAATTTATATTATGAAACAGTTAAGATGAATTATATTTATTTATTGTATTTATTAGTAAAATTAGAACATTTTCATGTATTTTCAGAAAAGGTTTCCAATTGTAAGATTAAAAAATTGTGAATATTTACTTCTGAGATTTAATTGAAAATTTCATACAGCAAATTTGATTACAATTAAAAAATTGTTTTGTTAATATGCTTATTTTCTTGCTTTCAAAATTTTTATACACCATCATTTCTTCATTAATCTCAGCTTATGAAATTATATTCTTTATCGTAATTCTTTATCCTTAATTGAAAGGAAATTTTATTTAAAATACAGTATAGTGAAATCGGTTTTGTTTGATGTTCAAATATACAGCATTTCATGGTCACATTAGAAACCATAGGGAAAATTAGAAAAGGCAAAAGTAGACTTCTGTTATTTACAGGTTCTATTGCAGTTATTTCAGAAAAAAAAGTATATTTAGCCTTATACGGTAACTGAAAGATTACATTAGATAACTGTTCTTTAACCGCATGTAAGTTCTTTCAAGATCAAATAAACCTAATTTTACAATTGATATAATAGTGATTTTAAAATGATAATCGGATACTTTGGTAGATTTATCTTTAGAAATTTAAAAAAATTCTTCTTAGAAATAAAATTCAGTTATAAATTGATTCCAAGGACTAAAAAAAATTAAGATGCATTCGTCAAAAAATGCATAAAATTCTCCTCTCATCAATTTTTTCTATAATTTAAATTATTCATTCAAATGTTTGAAAAAATGAAACATTTTTCGTAAAGTGAATATTTAAAGCAAAATCTTTTATTCTTTTCAAAGTATATTTATCGAATCCAATACAGATATATGATTGTATGTTATCAGGTAAAACAGATATCTGATAATATCTCTTCTGCCAATTCAGATAAAAGTAAGGGTATTCTTTAGATATATATTAGAATGTTCAATCTATCTAAACTGGCATAAGAAACAAATTTTACCTCACATAAACGTAAATAAAATATAACATATCTTCTCTGTAGTGTTGAAAGTATTCATGTAAATTTCAATCAATTATTGAATTTGACAAAAATTTTAATATTTTGCAAATAACTTATCAATGAAATTAATTTAAAGTAAAATTTCTTGCAGCTGACCATACTTTATGAAGATCTTTACACAATACGTATGAGTTTCTTTTGAGTTCAAACATGCAGAGAAACCGAAACTCTAGATGTGTGTAAAATACAGTGGCAAAGTATTAATCCGTTGAATTAGATAATAATATATGTATATTTCAACTTTGAAAAGTAAAGAAACCCTTTGGTGTTATTTTTTTTTTCATATTTCCTCTCATATTTCATCACTACTATATTTCTAAGAAATAAAGTAGTCGATTTCTTTAAAATTAATAAATAAAATCTGAAATTAAATGTATTAGTTAAAATTAATCTTGGACTAGGTGTGTCATTTCTCTGAATTAAAATGTAAAACCTCTACAATTAGCTCAACCTATTTGAGATGGTTCTTTTTTCATTTTTACCTTCAAATGTTTGAGATTTGTTTACATTTCTACAACTCCAGCGGATATGTTTTCTCTTTAAATATAAAGATGTTCGCTTACTAATTTCCTTTGCGATAGCTTAAACTATTTTTAACAGAATTGTTTCAAATTATAAATGAAATTTAAGCAATGTAAAAATAATATTTGGTTCTATTTTAACAGTATTGCGACCAAAGTTTTCCATTTGATAACACTCACATCTAATATCTATTTAATTAAAGTGGATCTTTTTTTGCAAATTTAATGAAACACAAAAAACGTACTAAAATAAATTCGAAATCCTTAAAATTTTTGAGATAAGGATATTTTTTCTTTACTTTGAAAAGATAATTTAATTATTAGAAAGATTACTTTAATATTTTAATTTAAATTATTTAATTTTTCAAATTAAATTTTGATCAAAGTATTTCTGTTATTATTATTAAAACTTTGACATTTGTATATTTAAAAAATCTAGTAAATTGAATTTTTTTTTAATGAAAAAAAAAATACTTGTCCAGTTTTCATTACATTTGGTGTGAATTTCTGTAAAAACATTATTTTAACAATATTTTCTCTTTAATATTATTTTCTTACTAAAACTAATTATTTTACACTTCATCATAAATCTTAGGATGGATACTAAAATTTTATCAGAATTATTAACCTTTTGCACTTAGATTTTGCCTCTCACTCGCCATTCAAGATGGCGCTTTTTTTAAATTAATCTTTTTAAAAATACCCAAAAAATTAAATAAGCCCAACTAAATAATCAAATAAGCATGGTAAGGCGATGCAGATTAATTTTTCAATAAAATTCAACTACATTTTGTTTTCATAATTATAAGCAAGGTCTGCATTAAATGAATAATTTTGCATCGAAATTCTTTTCCGAATGCAAAGGTTTAATACAATGCGAAAATGAGATTTCGTAATTCCTTAAACTGATTATTCGGTAAGATGCTTCTCTAATATTTCCATGTGACATAAAATTAAATGCGTTACAATTATTCGAAGGTGCACAGTCAAGTCTTTTCAGAAATGTCGATTGAAGAGATGCTACTTCAGATATTGTTTTAAATTCCGTGATTGTGATAATGCATCTTAAGCATGAATGGTTTTATGATCATATTTTAAATATGCTTCACCCATTCTTTCCTGAATATCTAATATCCAAACAGCGAGTTGAAATTGTGCAAAGAGGTGTCTCATATGATTTAGTATGAATCTGATATGCTGTAGTAACGTCTTAGTTCGCGCTACCATAATTTGCTTAGTTAAAAAATACATTTGAAGAATTTGAACGCAGAAATTCTCAATCACTGAGTATTTCAGTCTTATCTTTCTTAAAATTCTTTCCAATCTCGAACTCAAATTCAGTTAGCAGTTTACCGTAGACAAGCTTTACACAATACTATGTATTGTGGTTTAATCTCATATACGAATTTATTGTATCAAGTTGAAGCTACTGAAAAATATGAAAGCCCTTTTCAAGCTTCGAATTTATTACAAGTGATCGACAGTGTAGAAAATACTTTAACAGCCTTCACCTGGTACATGTAAAATAATTCAATTCGGTAGCATGCCATGTGCACTCAATTCTGAAAAACTCATTTTATAGATGCATTAAGCCTTTTACCTTTATGCATCAGTGAATTTGTTACAATGCTGCAATTTTTTATTGTTCTTCGAACACAATCGGCTTTTCTTTAATCACATACAGTCTTTCATGGTGTATAAAGGAAAGGTATTTGACTCTACGAAAAATTGAATTCTCACTATTTTTACAGTTACCTGTATTTTTTTGTACTACAAACGGAACTATATCAAAAAACCCACATTCAAAATTGAATTTTTCCAGCCATATAGCATTTTTCCTTAAAAAAAGTTCAATAAATTAATAAGCAATGGTACAATTCTATTATTCATATAAGCTTTAAACGCCATGCATATTTGAAATTTTATATTATTGTTATCTTCGTAGCTCTAGAATCTAAATATTTATGTATGTCAGAATGAAAGATCATGAATAAGCAAGAATAAAATCCCCATGAGCATAAATATAAACCATCTGTAATTCATCTGCTATCAGACGATTGGGTCATTGTGATTATAGATATCTAAAGAAGCAACTAAAGAAAGCCATGCATATAAGAGATAGGTTATACTTTTTATTAAAGGGACAAAATTGCGCTATCTTTCGAAAACCAATTCCATTGGATTAATCCTAAATATAGAAAATGCGTATATTGGATTGCTTATGTGCATATCTGAAAGAATTTTGGTTGAATGGCCTATCAAGTATTCTCGGGTATTTTTTTCTTCAAAATTTATTACTTATTTACGAATTTTTATTTATCTTTTGTAGTGATTTTAATTTAATTATTAAATCCAATAAAATCATTTTTTTTTCTGAATTTTAAATAATTTGAATTTTATCGTATATCGTTACTTATTTTAAGTAAAGCAAATATGAAATGATTTTTCTAAAGAAGTACATCGAAAAATTATTTTCCTATCAGTTAAAAGTAAATGTGCTGTAAATTCAGACGTTAAAACTTAACCACATTTTATAATCTACATCTTGCTATATTTTCTGGAGTTATAATTTTCGTTCAAAGCAAAAATTTTGCGTGAAATTTTGTGTTAATATTAAATTTGCTATTCTTCAATTTTAATGTTAAAACTGAGAGTTGTGACTTTATTCATTGAAATATCTTGAGTATTATAAATATCTTGAGTATTATAAGTCTTACCTAATGAAAACAACAAAAGACAGGGTTATTTTGGAAATCCTTATTCTTATGAATTCAAATTCAAGTTAACAAATAAATGAACTACAACTATCTTGAAAAATCTTATTGCTTTTTATTTCTGAAATAACTGAAAAAATTATAAAAATAGGGAAAAAAACGGAAATGAAAGTTGTTTTAAACAGAAAAAAAACTATCTGCTTTCGAATTTTATCTTTAAAAAAATATATATTAATATTAATTTCGCTATTCTTCA
Organism: Argiope trifasciata; assembly: GCA_026543055.1. Classification (NCBI taxonomy): domain Eukaryota; kingdom Metazoa; phylum Arthropoda; class Arachnida; order Araneae; family Araneidae; genus Argiope; species Argiope trifasciata. Next base: position 3,871,822 of record JAPMOQ010048382.1, read on the forward strand.
ATTGTGATTGTAAAACTAAGAATTGGGACTTTATTTACCAAAATATCTTGAGTAGTATAAATTGCATCGTATATTTTCTCATTTTTTATTTCTTTCTTGCTAAATTTTTGTGACAGCTTTAATGTTAAAGCATTTAGTATATGTTGTTGTTACGTTTGGATTTTACAAGCCAGAAGTAATTTGGATTTACAGAAAAAAGTCAGCGATTTAAGCTGAAAAGAGCCTCTCTTCTTTGTTCAGTAGCGTCAACTAGGGCCAAGAGTAAGTCTTGACTAGTTCATGTTACACACATTCGCTTGCATAACCCCTTTTTACAGGGGGAGGGTCATTCATACAACTCACAGATCAAATACAGAACAACCATGCTGGAACCAAGAGGGCCGGATCACGGTGAAGACATGCTACCCCCCATACCAGGAAGCTGGTCATTTAGTATATGATAAAAAAAATTTTTATGATGAAATTATTTATAAAATAATTTTTCAATTTCATTATCGTTTGCAAATTCTTTACAGATTCTAAAATATTACAGGCATACTATTCTTATTTTTTTACCTAATTTTAAGCACAGCGGATTGGATATAAAAACGCTTTTTCTGGGCCTTATTAAATTTGTCCCTTTACCGAAGTTAATAGTTTGAATATATCTTAAATGATTTTATCGTATATTACACCATTCCATTTATCTTTATACGTGGATTAATTTGTGATATTACAAACATTATTTAGTACTTGAATTCACATTAACTAATAAATTATTTTTAATAGCAATTCTTCTTAAAATTTTTTTAAAAAATTAGGATTTTTGCTCGTGAATTTTTAATTATGTAGTAATTTTTAAATAAAGTATTATACATTTATTCGCTGAAAGATCAAACAAATCATGCATTTCTTTTAAAGTAAAATCAAATTTATTTACTAAATACTTGTGCATAGTTAATGGAGGTGAACATAGAGCTTAATTCCCTTGTCTGATAATTAAAAAGGCCAGGTTTGTAACTATTATTGGTGTTGATATGTCATTCATTTGGAAAGAAATATATATTGGAATTAGTATTAAAATTAAAATTCTTGCAAACAGGTTTTAAACAATTTCTAGAATCGCCCTCAAAATAATCCAAATTTATTCTTACCAAATATTTCGCGCTTTTCCTTTAATAATACAATCTACTCAGAAAAATTTCTTTTGTAATAAATAGTGAAAACTGCATTTTTATTTGTCTTGTCTATAAAATAGGAGAAGAGCATATGTATAAGACTTTGTCAAAAAGAGATTGTACTAATTTTAAGAGGAAGAAAATCTGAAAACGTGACTTATTAACAATACCCAAGCTTATAACTTTGAAATAAATGAATCTGGAAACAAAAATATCCTCTTTCATAAAGAAATTTAAAAACTCTTAATAAAGAAAGACTGCCATTCCAATCAGACAGCTCCTAGAAAATTGAATTATAAGCGTCACGTTTTTACTCCATTTAATTGATTTTTAACACGCTTTTATTAATGATAATACCCAAATATACATAAGGTTATCTAAGTGAAAGTTATTTTATTAAAAGTTATAATTCAATTTGCATGGGACTTTTACTTAAATAATTAGGTTTAATGAAAAGTTTTTGTACCTGATGTTGTGCAAGCCTTTAGAAAATAAAATGGTGCTGACTGAGATATTTGGAAAAATAAGTAATGATAGTTTTAAAAATAATTATTCGAGGAATAATTCTTAATATTAGATATTAACAAATATTTTTCAATAATCTATGTTAGCTCAATTAATGTTTAAAAAATAAATGTTTGAATACGTATTAATACTAAAAATTGTATCAAATACACGGGTTAGTATTTTACAAGCATTATAAAAAGTAAATGTTAGTTGTTTTACAAAGATGTGAAAAGTAAATGTTTCACTTTAAATTAATTTGTACTAATTCTCATTTATACGTATTAATATATCTGCTTTCCTTCTTCAATTGTATCAATTGCTCCTGATTTCAAAAAATAATAAAAGCTTGTGAATTTTAACTTTTTCTTTAGAAGCTAGTTAATATTTTATATTGAAATGTTTAAAAGAAAACGCTTTTCTTCCATGAAGAGAAAATTACTAAGCTTTCAAAATATTTTTATTTTAAACAGAAAAGAAGTCTTTAAATCTCCCATTACTAATGTGTATCTTAGGGAAAAATCATAGCAAAGATGTGAACTATTTCGTCAATCCAATTAAAAGTTTTAAATTTGAATATCATTTATTTGCAAAAATTAAATTTAATAATAAAAAAGCAAAGAATAATGTTGATATAAAATATAAATTAAATTTGGTTAAAGTTAGTTCTTTGATATTATTGATAACATGAATTTTAGAGGTCATAAATTTGGCTTTAATAAGTGACCATCGAGCATATTTACATAATGGATGAAGTTAAAATTTAATTAATCGGGTCATAGATTTAAGACTCGATTTTATAAAAATTGAAAAAATTTCCCTTGCTTTCCTGGAACTAAACAAAATCAAAAACAATATTAAATAAATTTTATGATTAATAAATCTTTTTTCAGTTATATTTGAGAATACGTATATTGACACATTATGAGAAATTCCCAAAATAGGTTTCAAAAAACTAATGGAGTTGTATAATTTCTGTCTATCATTAACTAATATATTTCTAGCACTATTAGGAATAAATATATCTTCACGTCCAATTTATCCTAATAATGTTCAGATCAGAATACAATTTTTTAAACTGTTAATCACTGTGAAGACTGTATCAAAAATGACACTGATGTTAAAATTTAGGTCAAAAGATTACGTTTTAATACATTTGTTCCCTATTAAACCTTTTCACTTCTGAAAAATGTTTTTATTTATTACCTTAAATTATACAATAAATTAATAATCTTTAGTTTCGGCATTTAATTTTTTTACCTAACAAAATATATAGCGATAAATAATAATCTAGAGATATTCTATTTAAAATATTAATTAATTTTTTTAATTTAAAAATGGTTTTAAAGTGATCAATTTTAAAATATGTGTATATTATTTACCTTTTTTTTTCTTAAAATTTCATTTCAAATACATTTTAAAAAACTAAAATAAATCTAATTTTTTAATTTATTTAGTTTGTAGTAGTTGGCATGTGAACTTTTAAAAACAAAACTGGATATTATTACTGAAAAATATTTCAAATATTGAATAATTTTTTTATCTTCATAAAAATTGCCGTTTAAAAAACTTTCTCGCATTTTTAATGTTATTTCTGTCTGAAACATAATTCCTTTTGTGATTGTCTTAAAATAAAAAAAATATAAAAAAATGTAATTTGTTATTTTTTGGGTGATGGATATTTGTAATTTTTCTAAAAATATAGTTCAATACTATAGCCATAGCCAAAAAATTAAAATGGATTGTATTTTATATTTTAGACTGACTTTTGTAGATATGTATTCTTTCTTCTTCTGAGATATTTTGTAAAAAGAGTTTGAAAATAATTTAAGTTGCATTTCGTATTTCATCTGAGAACTATAAGTCAAAATATCTTCTACCACATAATAAGTAAAATAACTGATAAACAAATACTTTGAAATAAATTTTCTGATTTATACATAATCAAAAATTAATTAATAGTTTTCATTAACCATTTCAATCCGGCCATGCAAATATGTATTGAATCTTTCATAACACAATCGGTATAAAATTTAAGAAAAGACACTTTAAGGTATCCGACTACGTTAAAACCACTGGTTATCGACCACATTGGAGATTTTGGGAAATTTTTATTATTTCTTTTAGTTCAGACTTTTATCTTCACGAAAGAGTTCATCTTTTTTAGGAAAAGGAAGGCCTGTCCGACTATCCAAAATCACGTATATTTCAGCTAAAATTTGCCTTTAGCTTTCATTTTCTCAAACCTTTATTTTCATGTGAATTCTCCACCGTTAACATTTTATCCCCAAAACTAATGGATGTGTTTATATAAAAATTTTAGCGTGTGTTTTGAATGATATCGGCGATGAAATGAATCAAATGTTTTATTGTTGGTGCAATACTTTTTCATTTATAGGTGTTTAACTATAACTTCTTTGCATGGCAACATTTTTCCTAGCTTTTGGTTCATTTCGTACATCAATGTATTCTATAACTTGCTTAGAAAGAAAAATAGGATTGCTACATTACAATTTTGTGTAGAATGCAAACAGTTTTGCTTCAATTTTATTAACATTTACTACACATTTTCCCAGTTCTCAAAATATATTACATATTCATATAGTTTTAATGTTTTTATAGAGCTTATAATTGACAATATATCTAAAAACCACAAATAGATTCTAAAAACTCCAATTTTTAAAAATTTTTATTTCGAACGTAGTCGGATACCTTAAGTACAATAAACTCCTGTTTTATTTATAATATTAAAATTGATGATAATTTTTCATCTGACTTTGAAATTTTTCAAACGAGATTTTTTTAAAGTCAAAATGCACTTTAAAACTTCTTTTTAATACCCCGAAATTATAATAACTTTGATGTAAGTTATAGATATATTAAAAATCAATATCCATTGTGATTGCATATGTTGCAGTTTGGTTTAATTACCTTTCACAGTAAATGAAATGATTTTAAAATTTTGAGCAATTCTAAAAATGTCTGAAAATATTTTTAGAATTCAATTCCTTTTGATAACTTTTGTACCTTCTGATTATAATTTATTGTTTACAAATTTATTTATTTCCTATCACAGAAAAAATTTTACTTTTTGATAAGTGAATTCTACAAACAGTCTTCATACCCCAAAACTCAATTCATACAAAGTAAATATAAAGAAGATGGGATAATCTTTGTAAATGTTTTGATTTACTTTTGTAACTAGACAACCTTTTTCCATTTTGATTAAACTTGACTTTTTGCTACCAATAACTATTATTAGATCAGGATTTTTTTTTTTAAATTATGTATCTATTTTTAAAAAATTGTGTACATTTTTTATGTGAACTGTCTAATAATTGCCTTATATCACTAGTAGATTTTTCTTTTCAATAAAAAATAGCACTTCTTATTTTTTATATCATTATCAATCATAATGAATCAAAACTTATTTCTCAAATATTTCCTTCATTATTAATCTAATTATTTTTATATATGTGTTTGAATATTTTGAAAAAAAGTTGTGGGGAATAAATTCTGATCGCTGAAGTATCATTCACTGAAGTATTATTTTTTGAATCACGTGCATCAGCGGAAACGCAAGATTTATTATTGTGATTTTAAAAAGATTATCCTTGATAACTCACTATATTTCCGCATCTTTTCTTATGATGTATCTAAATATTTTTAATTATATGTTTTTCCGAGTTGGCAACCGGAAATTGCTTTTTAAATTAATGTTTACTTTTGTTTCCGTTAATAAAGTTGTTGTGTTTCGTAGAGTCGATGTTATACCAAATGATTTAATTTTCTTAAATCTCTCATATGCATTGCATAACATCAAATATCTCTACAAAGTTCAGTTGCTGTCAATGCTAAAATCATGTCTCTGATATAATTATATTATTATGGGAATGAATAGAGTTTTTTTGGAGATGATACATAAAAAAGAGCACCATTCAATGGAATATTTTCTGTATGGTGTCATTTTTCTACACTTTGTATCAAAATTAATTGATTACTGATAAATGGCAAGAAATTTCTCTTTACTTTTATGCATTATTGTTTAAATTTTATTTTCCAAAGCTTCAATCTTCCCATTTCTTAAGAAAGTTCAAGTTTTCAATCTTTCAAATTTGCAGTAAAAAAAACTAAAATTATTTCGCCTTTTAGAATTATTTTCCTTCATTTTGAAGTGATTCGTAAATGAGATGGATCAACTACCTCAATTACTATGAAATATATATTCTAGCTCCCCTAGTCTTTAGCAATAGATCATACTATTACAAAAAGAAAGACTGAAGGGATATGAAAGAATTACAATCAGTCTGATGTTTTAAATAATTAATAAATTAAATAATAATCTTGTAAAATTTATTAAACATAGAAAATCTGTTTATACCAAAAAATCTTTAACATAGTTGAAAAAATATATATTTTAAAACTAAGATGGGGCAAAATTATATGCAATATTATAATTTCGGTTGGTTGGTGAATTTGATTTTATTGGCGCAAGACACAAAAGTAGGCTATACTGCGCCATTTATATGGTTTGAGATGACACCACGTGAGAAGTTGAAATGATTAAAGTGCATTAAAAATCAAGTTGGTAAAACGGCAGCAATCAAGACTTTATCTATTAGTCAATTAAAGCAAGTTTATTTGAAAAACATCTATATAAAATTATTAAACACAATAATTTTTAAAAAGATAAAAATATACTGATGGGGAGGTTCTCCCACTAATTTTCGTATGTTAGCCTCCACTTCTCAGAATCAGTATAGACACGATAAAAGTAGTGGCATTTCACTGACGGCGTAGAGGACCTCCCATTTATACTACACCCAACATGTTTTATAATTTTGGAAGTTACTGAAAAAAACACTAAAGTTTTACTACATATTTAGTTAAAATTTCAAACCTATAGGATTGGTTCTCCTAAAACTTTCTCGCACACTCTCTAACAAATCTCTCAAAGAAAGACTTACATTGCATTTACGTACAATAGCTACAAAATATTAATGTCTGGATTGAATTTAACATCTCTACTCAATCTGGTGTGTCTCCTCGGTGAATTATTTATTGGCTAATCCATGATTAATAGATGAAGTAAATATATCGGAATTTTTTTTTTGTACTTTAGATGATTGTATTATACCTATAACTATACCGTAACTGCTAGTCAGGAGATCATGTATTCGAATCTCAATAGACTCAAAATTTGTTTTAATATTTTTCCTCTATTTCGTGTTCCAGAAGATTTTGGACCCTTCCTTAATTAACCAGATAAGTGCTCTGGACTTTTCTCACTATCTTCTGAAAGGTATTCTGGAACTTTCCCTACTTGTATAAAAGCTGAAGATTTCTCAGTCACCGTGTTCTTAATTCAGAGTTGAGCTAATATTGACAGCATATATATATATACTGTGGTGACAAATTTAGTAAAATACTTTCTAATAACGTGTCTGACCTCCTTTTATCTGGTGAAATGAACAAGGACTCAACAAGCCATTATAAATTCTTTGAAGAAATATTAAGCCATATTGCCTATATAGATGACAATAATTGAGAGAGTACTACCCGTGCAGAATTTTGTACAAGAACTGTTTTTTTTTATTATGTCTTTTAAATGTTAGCTCTTGCTCCAATAAACTACATAAAACTGAAACTCATAAATGTTAAACGGTATTAATATTGGTGATCTAGCTAGCCAAATCATTCTCTATAATTGCTCAGAATGTCCGTCAAGATAATCGCAAACATATATGGCCAGGTGACATGGCACATTTTCATTCATAAAAACAAGGAATTACATGAAATGTGTGTTGGATGCAACATGACTTAAAATAAACAACTGAACATAATCATTTCCGGCCAATGGTCTGTTTACTAAATTAGATGACGAGACGCATTCATGTAAAAATAATCTACACTTTTATGGATCCTTCACCAGCTTGCAGAATTGCTTTTTGACAGCTTAGATCCATGGATCTACACCAAACGCTAACCACGATCATCTTTAACAGATAAAATCTCTAATCATCTGATCACGACAGAGATTTTGATCACGAGATCTGACAGATATCTGATCACGACAGGTCAAAATTATATTTTCACGAGGGCAGAAGTACAAAAGGCGATTTCGTGCTGTTAGTAATAATAGACCAATCAGTCTTCCGCTGCTACACTTATTAAAGCTAAATGTACCCGCACTGTAATAACGGGCATTTTCACCATACGTCCCACACTGATTCATGCGCTTATTCGATGCAATGTTTCTTGTTTGATGAAAATGACAATTCTACTGCTAATCTCAGTCTTTATGTGAAGAGCACTGACCACTTTCTTTTCAATGGTAGGATGTTTATGCCTGAAATTAAATATTTTCATTACACTTCTGATACTGTGGATCTCTCAAAGGATTTCCGAAATAGAATGTCGCATGCGTGCAGTTCAAACTACCATTCCGTGTTCAAAGTCTGTTAATTTTCATAAGTCAGAAATTTTCACACGAATCATTTAAATAGAATTAAATGCATTGCCAATACATTGCCCAAATATACATTTTGCATTCATAGCTACTATTATCTATATTTACAAGCTGCTTTCTTTTGATTTTTATCACCATAATACATACGACTTAGTTTTTTTTTTTTTTTTTTTTTGGAAAATGTTTGATTTATTAAATTGTTTATATTTGAAGAAAAATATTGTCCTTTTCCAGTGCAACAGGAAACAAATATCTAATTTTGATTCAAAATTTAGAAATTAAATCTTTGAAGCAGCATACATTCTTTTATCCAATTAAAGGAATGCAAAAGGGCCCTTTTATTTCAATATTTGCTTACTATAAAACATTTTTTAACCATCCCGTTATCTGAAACTTTATTGTTTCTGTAACTTTATTAGAAACCGCTACTACTATTATTTGATGTGATAAAATTTTTTCAAGCATGAACATTGATTAGCATTAATGAAATGTAACTTTTATTAAGAATAAATACTGCAGGATCCACATCGCAATCCAAGACAGTTGTTAAATATGACCAGATAGTTATTCATAACACTGCATTAGAAGGTTTATTTAATGGTAAGCGTAAAATAAAATCATTAAGATCATCATGGAAGAGCAGTTTCTTTCTCTTAAAACTGATTCATACTTTTATCCATCTGCAATTTAAAACAACGGCGACGAGCGTAGATCTATTGATTTTCAGATGATATTACCTAGCTTATAATTCATGTATGTAAATAACCATCATTTCAGTCTATAATATTTTGAGATGATGGTATGTAGATAATAATTCATATCTGCAAATAACTGCCATCTCAGTCTATATTCAGTCTTAATTGTATCGTAAAATAAATATTGTAGACCCAGAAGATTTATCATCAGGGTTTTATGATTATACAGTTTAAGATTTTTTCTAACGCATCTGACGTTTATCTATAAAAATACCTCTATATATAATATCATAGAGTTTCTTCAGAGAAACTCTTTAAATTGGCATATGCTTCTATCAAAAACTTCACCAATTTCCGGAGCTACAAAGAATACCAATCAAATTATCACCACTGTGGTGATTATCCATTGCACCTGTACCAGGCATTTGATTCATTGAATTCTGTATGAAATAATTTATAGACTGATGCAGAAAAAGATGATTTCTGCTAGGGGAAAACCATAATTCCAAGGACATATCAAAGAAGTCGGAAAAAGGGGGAAATTCCAAAAAGTTTTGTTTTGACAAGAAGTCTTGCATCAAATATAGCGAATAAATCAACTGTTTGCAGCGAAACGACTTTAATTATATGCAGCTTAATTTCCAGGCAGTTTTTATCTAGCATAATTGCAAAGATGATACAGAACATTAGATTATATTACAGGGACATTAGATATAGTACAGGATGCACTTGATGATGGGCGTAATCGTAATGAAACATGCCACTAGAGCCTGAAAATACTTGTAGCATTTTATACTCACACATATCAACCCCCGGAGGAGCACCTGGAATGAGGAAGAGATGCTTCTGATATGGTGGATCTCGCTAACCCCGTGGGCACAATAATAGGTGGGCGGGCTATGGCCCTTCCATCGATGAAGTCCCAACGGGGAGGGTTGTATCGTGGCCGGTGATGGCACCCTTAATACTCACCCGCAATTCTGTGTTCTTTAGCGGCAGTCCAGTAATTCCAGTAATTCAATAATCCAGTGGTGGGTCGGAGGTCAGTAATATGACTTATCCACCCAGAAGGTTACATTATATATTGGGATGAGAAACTTCCAATATGACAGACTCGCCATCCTGGTTCAAAAAATGGTTTAGGCGACTACTTACTACAATGATTGGTATATATCCTGGACCTGCAATAACCATTAGCATTCAACCATAGTCCTCGCCGATGCTGTCTCGTCGTCCAATTATTATCGCGCGTCTCAAGGAGCGCCAAAATAAATTGTCTATGACATCTATTATAAATAATTCATCACAATCAGTGTACGCTTCATCAATGATTATAGACATATAAAGAAGTGGAAATCTGAATCCTGCTTCCAACATGTTCTAAGCAATATCCAAAAAGAGCAATGTTTGCTAAATCATTTATAATTCTGACTTTAATGAGATTCCTTTTAAACCAAAATATGTCATCAAAACTGAATGAATAATTCTAAGGTTGAGCATGGTCAACCTTAGATTCAATGATTAATTGATTAATTTTGTCTCAACAATGTATTCATTTGGCTTACAAATGTTTAATGTAGAAAGCATAACTGTTTATTCTTCACACTCATTGTTAAGTGTTCATTTGGCTGTGTACTATATACCATGTAGAAAACTTTTTCTTTCTGATAAACATCAAGACTTTGCTGAATTTTAAGACTAGTTTCCAACTAGACTCACCATGTATTACCCAAAATTAAAACTGTCCTTTTCTTTCAACATCTTTTTTAAAACAAATATCAAAACAACTAAGCTTTCTTCTTAAATTATCAGCTATTTTCTGATGATCGATAGATACTGTATCTTTAAAAACCTTCAGTGCTGAATATTCTTAAGATTTTCATAATATACCGAATCATGCATTTCTAACATATTATGATTATACACATTTATGGTCGAAAAACATAGAAAAACCTTGTATATAATTACTTGCTCAGAAAAAAGAATTTATCTCAAAATAATGTCTTTCAGTCTACCAACATCTCAAATAAAATAAAAATTATTGTGGTTAACGAATTAAAGATGATATTCTGTCTTATAACTGCGGTTGATAATATGGTTTTCCTCAAATAGGCCAACAATTTGCAATTATTCATTCATCTTTTGTACTGCTACTGATCGACAGGCAATGGGGATTTGGAGATTCTGATTTTTTTTAACTCCGTTGTTGTGGTGAAATTTTCTCTAAACTGTAAAATGTTAAAAACATGACTTATATTATGCGTGCAAACATGTTTTAAATGTGGGCTATTCACTTTTAAAAAATTCGTGATTAATAAAAAGTAATTAACCTTCACAACTGATTAGATTAAATAATAATTTTTGCCATCTAATTAATAATAACTTTTTCACTTTCTTTTCTCCTTCTCTCATTAACCAAGATATCTGATACTGTTCAATATGCTTGTAAGTTTTAGTAAGCAAGTTTTTAAACTGCATTGGCAGTGATGAGAACATACCTTTACCGTTCCTAATCAAAACTCTATGCATCAGAATGAGAACATTATTTGCTTAATTCTTCAATATCTAAACATTGAATAAATTTTTCACATTTTGCCGCCAACTTAGAAGATTCACAATCAGCTTTTCTTTTCAAAATCCTAGATTTTTGCTCAGTCTTGGCATCTTTTCTTCAACTGATATCACTGGAAGCCCAATCAAAATAAAAAAAACAAACAAAATGTTTGGTTAACAGTATATCACTTAGGTACTCAGACGATTTCTAGCCGAGTAGAGCTATCCATTAGTGTTACCCAAAATGTGTATCTAAAAGTTGAATTAATAAATAATATTATTTTAAACTCATTTGCTCTTAATTTGATGTTAATAAAAGTTTCTCTTTTTTTCCGTCACCATTTCATCATGAAGCGCAACATAAATAATTATCATGAGGTAATAATAATTTTAATTAAATTTTTCAAACATTACTGGTAAAACAAATCTCAAATGTCATGGGTCAAGTTATTCACTAATATACCAACCAGAAAGAAAATAAAATGCAATTTTTGCTTAAAAAATTATATATTAGAAATATATTATAGTTTTCTTTATCTCAAGAATTCCTAGTCTCAATAGACATGCAAAACTAATTTTATTAAACTGAGTAAATGTACGAAGAATAAGAAGATAAGAAGTGAAAGATAAAAGATGAAGAAGAAGTTGTCTTAATATTAGCAATGCATAGAAAATTATCTAGTTTATTATATCAATTATTAGAATTGAGATTAAGCATAATATTATTTAGAACGATATTCTGCTAAAACATTTTTGAATATTTTATAAATCCTTATAAGTTTCAATCCTTTTAAATTAAATATTGACTTCAGCTCTACTGAAAGAAATTTTAATAGCTAATAACAAAATTTAAGTTTGTAAAATGTTTAATTACTTAAGTAATCAAGTAATTGGATTTTATGTCAACCGTAATTGCAAATTTTAATTTAATATATTTTTCTTACTTTATTTCAGGAAAATAAGATTATAACTCCATATTTGCTTTAAAAACTCAATGACATTTTCATGTAGCTGCTAACTCTTTTCTTCCGCTATTAAAGATTTAAAAATATTTATCTTAGAATAAACAATTCTTTTAATTCCCCAAATATTTTTTTCGTTTTATAACTCATGCTATCAAATAAAGTTTATTTAATGAATAGTTTCTTTGGTTAACAAAAACCAGGAAAATATTTTTTTTTAAAAAATGCTAAGTTGTTTCTAAGCTTATTGAAATTACTCAGATTAAAAAATTACAGCTTGTTTTGAGAAAAAATAATTTCAACGAATAATATGCGAAGGATTTAAAATTACACTAGAATCTAACGTGTTATTTTGGACAGACATAATAATAAAATCATATCACCAAATGACAGTAAAATAATAGCACCAAATATCGATTATTACTAACAAAACATTTATTTTTCAATAAAAAAAGCGCGTTTTACCTTTACTCTGCATCTTGTTTTGAAATAATTTTTCCAAAAATCCCAAATAATTCTTCAAAAAAATATTTTTTTAATCCAGCACATTGACTTTAACACACCCCAGCAGTCCAATTTAACTATTTAAACTTATTATTTGGTTATTTTTAGTTATAAACATCGATAGTATAAACATCGTATTACATAGATTATCTGTGATTATATTAGTATCATAATTATATATAGAAGTAGAAATCTGAGTATGTAAAAATTATAAGAAGTTTAGACATATGTTTAAATTATATGGAAATATAATTACATTAATAACAATTTAATCAATTTTATTTATTTTTTAATGATCGCAATAATTTATATTAACCTTTATTAATTTTTGAAGAGACCAATATGAAAGTATTTGCATTAAATAATTAAATATGATTCCTTCAATAATTACGACAATTAGGTCTTTCAATGAAATTTCGCATTATGCTTTTTATACTCTTTCTCGTTCTCTTTATTTGAATTGTATTTCATCAATATGTAAAGATTTACAAACATAATAGTGAGTTATATGATAATTTTTTTCCAGTTCTCAAATATCAAAGACATCATGGATAATTTTGTTAAAGGCAATTGCTATGTTTTATGATCTGAATGAGCCAAAAATCCATTTAATTTATTGAATACTAAAAATATATTTTTTCTGAATACTGTGACATTATTGGATGCTTCTTCTTAATAGAAAATCAATCAGCGTTAAAAGATGTGTGAAATCGATTCCGTAATAGACCTGCTTTCGACCAGAAAACTAATCTCCTAAAGTAGTAAAAAAAACCTCAAGAAATAAAACAAAATATTCTTCGGAACATTTCAAATTCTTGTGCCACACACATTTAAAGCAAGTATTAAATGGATTGCTTCAAAAAACTTGGCAAAGTAGTTGAATCGATTCAAGAAAGGAAAGAATGCAGAGATTTTTGTGGGAAGGAAAAATAAAAAGCATTTTCAATTTAAAATGTTTCAGGCGTTATCGAGAGGAGTATGCAGGGGGTTTAGGAGAATGAAATTTAGTCCATTACTGTCACTCACTCCGTATTTGCCCTCTCTTTAAACCCATCAGCCTGTCTTTTGCCTTTACTCTCTTTATATTTTCTCCTAAAATTAACCCGAACATGACTCTGAACTTTTCACTTTTTCAAGCTGGCTTTGAAGGAGACAATCATGGAAAGTTTGAAGGAAGCAATGTAGTTGACAAGCAGTCAGCTAGGGTTGTCTTGACAGTAATGGAAAAGGTCTTTATGAGAAGTCAGAAATGTATGATCTCTCTATTTCTCCGGTTATTGAATAAATAAATTCTTTTATGCACTCTGAACAAGCGGATTTCATATGCCAATCATTCATAAATGGGAGGTCTATTTACATATGAAGAGGGGGAAATCGGCATTTCTTGCATCTTCATTTTACAGTATTGTAAAAGCAGATTATTCAATTATCATTCAATACTTTGACGAATAGGAGAAAAACCAAGCAAAGAATTTCTTCCTCTTAAATTATAAGAGGAATATGTTTTTAAAATAAGTGACGCAATTTCCTTTTGAAACGCATTTAAACAATAATTGAAAAATATTTCTGTAATTTTGAAATACCTTGTATCATTTTAAAACTTGCATATCAGTCGAATTTCATATATATTTCAAGCAAAAGCTCTAAATTAGAGATTTTAACAGGTTATATAATTTATTAAAAATGATTGAAAAAGTAAGTTATGTTATAATTTCAAATAATAAATTCAGATATCTCAGTAATGAGTAATATCAGTGCAAATGAGATAAAATTTAAATTATAGATTATTCAGATAATGCGATATACATTTATTAATTAAAAAATAATACAAAAATTCACATTTAGATAACGCTGTAACACAAATGGCATTCATTTTCATACATTGAAAATGTGAAACATAATTTTTTTTACAGCTCATGCTTATTACCATTTTTCTTTGGATAAAAAGAACATAAGTTCTGCACGAACACTTGTTTCTTTTCTGTGTGTCATGCCCACATTGCGAGAAAAACCGTTGCTAGTGAAAAATTTCTAATAGAACCAACGGAACTCCGTTGGAACTTTACAGGAATTTTTTTCGTAAGAAGCAGATACGAAGAGGTCCAATGTCTTCAGGTGTACTACAAAAGATGATGCAGATATTTGAAAAAAAAAGAGTAATTTGGCACTTTTCAAGATAGAGCATGAAAAACTTCCCGCCTTCCAACGACGAAAATGTTACGATAACTATCGTTGATGCAGACGCCGCGTAATAGTGGGAGTTAGTTGTTTCCCGTGTTCTAGATATGCGTATTCTATTGAAAGAAACTTCGTACGGCATATTTTGAATTTTTAACTGTGTAACTGTCTTAGAGGTCCCCAAAATTTTTGCACTTCAGCTCTTTGCTTGAATGGTGGTTGACACAACTTGAACATGGAATAGTCTGAGGGGTGACTAGGCCCACTTTTGCATCTGTGGGCAAGTTAATACCCATATCTGTCTAATTCTTGCTGAGGGAAGACCTCAGGTTATCCAGGATCTATCCTAACATCCTTAAAAGGTGACAATATAGCGTGGTTTTACAGTTGCCTTTCATAAATGGTTTTATGTGTATAACAACGCCCCCTAACTGTAAATTTTTATAGTTTCTTTATTTAATAAATGTAAAGCGCATCATTTAAATAAAATGCAGTTCAACTTTTATCTAATTTAGATCATTAGAATGCAGTTGAGATCCATCTGAAGTGGGTAACTTATTTCGTGCTAATCCTGTATATGGTTATATCCCTTTCTTTAGCACATATATTGTTATTTTACTGTTTGAAATTTCTCTCCGGAGCTGACTAAATGATCGCTAATCAGATGATGATGTGTAATTAAATTGGAGTTAACAACTTCCAATCTGAATGCATAAAGAGAAAACTGTACTATTTTCGTCGTGTTAGTGATGTGACGAGAGCCACGGCTATTGCCGGCCAGATACAACCTTTCATGTATGAGGCATGCCTCGTCATTAGGCATAGTAATTGAAACTCAAACCATTACTGTTTTCTTCCCTATTGATGTGAATTAACCCCTTTATGGATGTTTTTATATGCTCATATATCATTATTCCAGATGGGAGAAATTTGCATCAGGTCACCTGACTTAAGAATATTAACGATTCCATTCGCAGCATCACTAATTAAAATGATTTTACTCTCATGACTAATAACTTCTAACTGAGCATTTGATACTTGACGCATTCATAATTGGTCGTATTATACGTTTTTTTATGAACGCAAATAACTTTTTGTATCTATATGGATTTTCAGTTTTATTACACATACTCCTATCCGGCCAGATTAAATTTTGTGGTTGCTAAACATGATACATCAAAGTAAATTGAATTTAAAAAACTATCTCATAGAGTTTCTGTCAAGCAAATTTATTGTAAGAAAAGAAATTACTGAAAAAAATACACCAAACAAGCATGGATTTAAACACAGATTTCAATTAAGAAATAAATTTCCGTATAATAATAAAACGCTTAATATTAAGTAATCTTTTACGATTAATAAAAATTCAAAGTAATTATATTTAATATCTACAAAAATCTGTTCTGAAATCTACCGAAAACAATCATTTCTTTTTTTTCTTTCTTTAATAAGAAAATGGAGATGAATTAAATTGTTTCGTGTTCTTAGTTGACATTTGCAAAAGAACTTAAGCTTTATTTCTAAATGTTAATGAACGGACTCTAAACTTCCTTTCGTTCTAAAGATATATTTCCTTTTTATAATCGGCCATAAAATCTGTAACCGCACAAATGCTGCCATTGCCATCATTACAACTTTTTACCAAAAGTCTCCATCCTTCACTTTTATGCCTCAACCATTTTGTCACTTTTTTCCAGAAGAATAGCACCTTAACAGTTTTCTTCCCCCAATGTCGAGTGCTTTCATTCTATGTTTTACTTTTATACCATTACAGATGTTCCTACTTCATGCCATTTTTATTTTCTCTATTCGTTCCATAGCTTTTCCCCCAAACACATTTCACAGGTGCTTTTGCATATGAATAAGCTTTTTAAAAACAAAATTTTAAATTTGCTCATAATTTGACTAATCTTTTCTCTAATAAGGATTATTATAAATTCCATATTTATTTTCTGAATAAATTACGATTTCCCAATTGCTTTTTTGATTCACCAATAAAATTTAACTGCATTTATGGGCTTTGCTTTGTCTTCGATTAGCGTAACAATATTAAAAATTTCCTTTAATTTATAAACATATACTACTTTTACCTTTAGATGTTAGCATAAAATAGCATTTATTTTGAGCTTTGGATATATAAAATGAATAGGAATAGGCAGTACTGTCAACTATAAGTAGATGCATGGTTATGAAATTAATTTGTAATGAATTATGGAATACTTAATTTGAAAAAGTAATCTATAAGAATACAATTCAGCTAATAAAAGAGGAATTGCAGAAAACATATATAGAAATATTGTGTTTAAGAATGAAAATATGTATTCAGAGGGTTCCAAAAACATTAATAATGTTGCTTTATAACGGACGTTAAAATAAAATAACTAACTAACCAAAACATTGAAATAACTTTTTAACTTCTAATTCATTAAAGATAAATATACACTTTAGGGAATGTTGTTAATTTACCAATTATGCAAAAATTATTGAATAATTAAAATGTTTTCTAATTGATAAATTCTATAAAATATTATTCCATTAAACATTTTTTTAAAACGTAAATTTAGGAAAATTAACATACGGGCTAGGCTGTTAATCCGGTCTAATTTCCTACATTGTTTTGAAAATTTTCATCATTCAAATTATCTACTCGTTTCAAAGAAAACGCTATTGCACTTCTTTTGGCATATCTAGTATGTCGTTAATAAATGTTTTAAAATTTTTCAGTTTAAAAATTTCTATTTAATAAGTGAAAATGACTGGTTTTAACCCAAGGTTTACAATTTTATAAAGTATATGATGAAATCAAGCAGTCTTAAATACAAAAGTATTAAAAATTATTATATTATATATATGATAATAACAAAATAACTTCAAAATAATTAAAATAATTGTAAAAAAAGAAAAACAATTAGGAAGAAAATTGTACAATAAAGAATAAAAAATTCGGAAATTTCTGAAATCGAAATCATGAGCAGTTGTAAGCAGCATAAAGGAAAAAATATTATAAATAAAAAAAAAGAAAATGTCCAAAAAATATCTAATGTCTAAAATAACACCAAACATTAGCAATATAAATAAGATACACTGATGGAAAAAAAATACCAACACTAGGAAGGAGCTGTGCTTGATAAACGAAATTTGGTAGGCGTGTTTATACATCTGAAAGATATCGTCGATTCAAATTTCGAGCTACGCGCGTAAGTGTGGCGCTAGTAGCGACACTATGAACATGCAAATGAGGTTTGCTTTAAATAAACGCTGTTAGGTTCGTGATCGTTATTTACAGTTGAGATTTGACGCAGTGGGTTAATGTTAGTCAAGGATGCCTCTGAGAAGACGAAGAAGCCATTATCAACAGCTCACTGAGTTTGAACGTGGTCGTGTTGTAGGTGGGTGCGCGAAGGTGGGTTTTCTTTCCTCGATATTGCTGACAGATTTGGCAGGAATGCATCCACTGTGCATGAGTATTGGCGGCAATGGTCAAGGGAAGGTACTGCCTCAAGAAGACCAGGTTCCGGGTGGCTACGTGGTACTACTGAGAGGGAAGACCGTCGTATTCGGCGTATGGCTGTGGCTAATCGTACTGCGTCTGCAGCTGAAATTCGAGCTGCAGTTGGCACCACAGTGACACAACGAACTGTTACAAATCGAGTACTTCAAGGTCCGCTCCGATCCAGACGCCCTGTACAATGCATTCCACTGACTCCAAACCACTGCCGCTTGCGACGTGAGTGGTGTCAAGCTAGAGCTCATTGGAGGACGGTTTGGAGATCTGTTGTGCTTTCTGAGGAAAGCAGGTTCTGCCTTGGTTGCAGTGTTCAGCCGTTTGTTGGTTAGAAGGAGGCCAGGTGAACGCCTGCTAGTGACCTGTCTGCGGCCCAAACACACAGGGACTACTCCTGGAGTTATGGTTTGGGCAGCAATTTCGTATGACAGCAGGAGCACTCTCGTGGTTATCCCACGCACCCTGACTGCAAATTTGTACGTCAGTCTAGTGATACAACCTGTTGTGCTGCCATTCATGAACAGCATTCAAGGGCGTGTTTTCCAACAGGATAATGCTCACTTTCATACCGCTGTTGTAACCCAACATGCTCTACAGAGTGTCGACATGTTGCCTTGGCCTGCTAGATCACCAGATCTTTTTCCAATCGAGCACGTATGGGACATCATTGGACAACAACTCCAGTGTCATCCACAACCAGCATTAACCGTCCCTGCATTGACCGTCCAAGTGCAAAAGGCATGGAACTCTATCCGACATCTGTAAGACACAATGCATTCCCATTTGCATGCTTGCATTCAAAATTCTGGAGGTTACACCGGTTACTAATGTACCAACATTTCATATTTGAAATGGCTCTACCTGTGATCGTGAAACTTTAATCAATTAAATATGTTACCTAGACAAATGTATTCCGAAAATTTCATTATTGGACAATAATTTTTTCTTGGTGTTGGGATTTTTTTCCATCAGTGTATTTTCATAAATAATTCTCCCGTACATTATTATTTAAGCAAGTATAAAGCATTTTAAAAATCGAGGTTATGTTTCAAATATTTGCTATATATTTTATTCTCTTAGGAAAAATGCTATTTTATTATTAGGAAAATAATGACATATATTTATAAAAGTGTTGCCAGTTTCAAAGCATAATAAATTTAAAGTATTCTACAATCTATGAAACTCGATTTAAAAATGCTTGAAGTTGTTATAGGCACATTATTTTAAGCACTTCAATGCACATAGATAGGGAAAATAGTGTTTAATGATGATACATAAATAATAAATCAGTTAAATTAAAAGATTTCACATTAACTAATTACTAGTAGTTAATTTCTAAGCCATTAGATGTGGATATATATTTCTAGTTGGTAAAAAACTATGAATGAAGTAAAAAAAACATATTCTACGCTCTTTGAGTCAGAAAATGTACTGCTGAACAAATTATGTATTGTAATATAGATATTTATTTAATTCTGACAATATTTAATATATTACTCTTGTAATGTCAATGTTAAACACTTCCCTCTCTTCTCTACAAACAAAAGTTGACAAAAATATGAAACTTTAATTATTATTTACTTTTGACTGATTAAACTTAAATTCTGTGATATCAATAAGATTCATAGAATATTATGTTAAGGGACATTATCAATTAACTATTAGTAGTTTGAAAAACTTATCATTTTTAACTTTCTCCGTGAGAGTTATTTATCTTTTCTTATTTTTATTGGTTTTATAAATCTATACATGTAGCACAATTATGGAACAAATGCAATGTTTTTCATTATGATAAACTGAGTTTTTATAGTTAATAATTTTTTTTAAATTAAGGTTAATTCAGATCTCATTTGAGAGAAATTGAAAGTTTAATGGTATATTTACCACTGAACATTATGGTAAAAATATTTTAAATTATGGGCTAATATACATTCATGCTACTTAATTTTAATCAAACTAAAATTGTTTCTTAACGTTCTTAGTAAGAAATAAGGGATTTCTGAGAATTAAAAAATTGAGTACAATCAAATTTCCATTTTTCATTTAGTCAGATACCGTTGAAATGAATCACTAAAAATTTATAGATTAAAATAGAGATTATAATTATTTTCCATATTAAAAATTATTGTCATGAATGAATCAAATGAGTAAAATTATATGTTCAGCAGTTTTGACTAAATAAGTTACATATGCTTACGATTCTACATTATAAATATTTCAGCGAAACATTTTTTCTAAAAATCAGGATAATTTACAGTTTCACGGTTAATATACAGTATTTAAGAGAAAGAGTAATTTATAATTTATTGATGCAAAGTTTATAAGCAACCCTAACAGTCTTAAGATTATTAATTATTTTATTTATGTCCAAAGAGTATTAAAAAAGTATCTACGGAATATAATTTATAAAAAAAATGGGAAAGTATTGATAATTCACTGAAGATTTTCGTTCCGTCGAGGAAATTGAGCATCGAAAACATACAATTATTCCATCATTTGCCAAAACATGTCCATGCTACTTTTCGATATCTCACTCATCTTAACTACTGTGGAACAATATGACGGAAATTCGATATTTTTTGAACGGAAAAAACAACACACATTTTTTTTTTCATATATCACATGGATTTCACCAGCAAAGCAGCTAAAACGCTCAAAAACTATTGATTTGCAATGCGGGAGGTTCACACATCTATTGCCCCTATGTTTTAGCTTTTTGTATCCAGCAGGGAACGTATTTATGTTCTCACTCAGCACTGTGTTGTATACATGCTTATTGCTAAACGTAGCTTTCACAGAATGGAGAAATATAAATGCATAGAGCTGTACCTTAAGTGCCGGAACATATTAATCATTAAGTTGTCACAATGCTTGGGGAAGATATGT
The DNA here is from genome assembly GCA_026543055.1 of Argiope trifasciata. NCBI lineage: Eukaryota > Metazoa > Arthropoda > Arachnida > Araneae > Araneidae > Argiope > Argiope trifasciata. Next base: position 3,893,235 of record JAPMOQ010048382.1, read on the forward strand.
TGAATGTTTTGTGTTTTAAAATTTCTTGGGGAAAAGGTTGTAACATGTTTTGACAAAGATTTAAAAAAAAAGAACTTTTAATCTCTGATTATATATTCTAAAAATATTTTTATAAGATTTTTTTATTTCTTCTATAAAGTGATGATATATATTAAAATTTATTTATTAAGTTTTATTAAAGTAATTAATTCATTATGAAAAATCCTTATTAGCTTGAAGTACAGATTACTTTAAAGGCATTTTTATTTTATTAAAAATTGTTTATTAGAATTCTAAGCATATTTAACGAATAAGCAACATTAAAAAATTTTAAACGAGAATAAAATTTCCTTGTAAATAGAAATTAAATATATTTCTCATGAAATTCATTTTTCCCAATTCATTTTATGTTTGATTCAGAGCCTGTTGTAGTATATTAGTAATTAAGGTTAATATATTTAATTACGTAAGTATAATTTCATATATTAACCTGGATTACTAAAATATTACAAGACCTTGAATACATATCGTTGTAAAGTAAATTAATCAAGGTTTTCTAATAATAAAATTAGAATATAATTATGCGATATAAATAGAGTATAAACATATGTATAACAAATTAGTATAGGAATATATTATCACGAAAATGCATGGAATTTTAGAAGGAATAACGACATAATAGATTTATCTGCTTGAAACAACTGTTGCATTGCTCAAAAGTTGCCGGTATCTACACAGGTTTCTTATTTTATTTAAAAGTCAAATATAAAATAAGTAATGACTTGAGGAAAAACGTTAGTTCTTTGATTAAATTGTTTTGATCTGTATTCGAACCAGTCAAAGCAGATTAACTCAACTTCAAGAATGTTAATGATAAACAATTAGCTGTTTAAGTAAATAAATTACAATAAATGCTAGTGTGCTGGAAGATTTTGAAAAAAAAACATATTGAGTAAATATGAATGTATATGGTAGCAGTGCATGATAATAAAATCTGAGCGAAACAGAAAAAAAGTTTTTTTTGAGGGGGGGGGATTTGTGTTTGCTGAGAGTGATGAAATTTTAATTTTTCTTTATCAGTCGTGACAGCAATGCTATATAAAATGTAACAGGGGTTTTTATGTTTAAATAACTATGATACATAGCTAATTGCTCTTTGAGTGAAGATTGCTTCATGAAAATGTATTAATTCAGACGCTAACTTTTGTATGAGTTCTATATTATATTTCTAATCTTAATGAATACATATAAAGGATTTCAGTTTCAAATTTGCAGTTAAAATATTTTAGCAATAAAGGCTCCTTTTACAACACATTTAATTCTATATTTCAAAATATTTTTTATTCATCTTATGGATTTAATCTGTTTACAATTTAATATAATTTGTCTGAAACACATTAAAGTTTCATTTAAGAGTATATTTTGAGATTATTTTCAAACATATAAAATAACTAATTACTGAATTCCGAAGCTAGTATTTATATACTTACATGGAAATTATTTTAAATGATTCCACGATGCGAACCTTTGTGAATGGATTAATAAAATATTCTGCTATACTATCTTACAAGCCGTATTTGATTTCTGTAACTAATATAATCTGATAAAGATTTTTTCAAATTTAGATAATAGTTTTTTCTAAAATGTCAAAATTTTACTATATAAAACGCATTTTAGTTGCATGAATAAAGTAATAATTTGAAATTCTAATAATAAATGCGAAGTAAATTATTAAAATATTTCAAAATGTGCATTTAATATAAATATATAGAAATGCTTTTTATTAACTTTACGCAATTTTCAGAACAGCAGGTACTTTTATCTAATTTGGTTTGATTTTACTTTATTCATCTCATTTATTCTACGCAAAGGAAGATGAATTGATTATAAAGTATAATATATTTATTACACATTATACAATATAGTTAACGTTGTAAATATTTTGTTTTCTCTGTTATTTAATTCAATGACACTTTTCACCATGGGAGCATGCTGTGCTATTAATTCAACTAAGATTTGAATTTGTTTGGATTTTTCTGGCTCAAGGTTCATCGTTTTGATTATGCTGCGCCAAACCAGAGTTGAAAACATATCAATGTAACATAATCAAAAATACAATGTGCACAAGAATGCTTAAAAAGGAAAAAAAAATGTTAACGAGTGAAAAATTTTATAGACATTAAAAATGCAAAATTTGAGCATGTGGTATCTTATCAAGTAAAAAAGATAATAGAGTGTTTGAGTTTAGGAAAAAAATTACAAACTTTAAGCATTAAATTTTGGGCCATCTGACAGTAAATGTTAGATATATATATGGCCTTCACACTGAGGATATGGAGGTGGTTGTTCAGAAAATGAAGATGACTAAATTTAATATATTCAATGCGTAAATGGATTTACGTTGTGTCTGCTTTCCGATTTGTAATGAAGGCCACAGTTGCACATGAGGTATAATAGCATTCAACTAAAAACTCATGGAATGTATGATGCATTTACGGATTATTATATCGAAATATAGTGCTATTAAGATATTCAAAGTTTGGTTTATAATTTAAAAATATATATATGAATATTCAATACAAATACGACATCTGGGCACTACTGGCTACGGAATTTATGAAGGTAACTTATTCATGGAGAAATAGTCCTTTACATAAGTATTTATTCAGCGAAACGCAACGTCTGTACTTTTAAACCATTGCATCTATTATTATTTCCAATAGTACGTTTCGTATACAAATCCTACTGTAGGGGATAATACAGCCTACAATACAGAACATGTTAAACTAATAATTTTTAATTTGATACTCTATTAAACTATAATTTTCTGAAAACTCTTATGATGAGAGAATACTAAGCCTTGTTTTATAGTGATTTGAAACAGGAAAAGTTATAAACTGCATTACTCGTTATCCGAATCCATAGAATTTTGCATGACTTTTAAGCAAACGTTGTTTGAAGTTAACTGATTTTGCATCTGCTGCTTTCGGAATTTAATTTCCTGATTTGAAATGACTGATGCAGAATTCAGATTTCATATTTTGATATACTCTCTAGAATATTTGATTAATTTCTATAAATAATGATTGACTAATACATTTTAAGATTGACCATTTCATTATCCCCTACAATAGGATTTATATACTGATTCCTCTGTTTGGAAGAATCTGTTACTTCTACTTATAAAGAAAATGAAAAAAAAAATCTGGAGCTGTTTGAAAAAAGTGAGAAAAGATGGATAAAGAATACAAAAAATATGTATGCAATAATTTATATACGAAAATAAGATTAGTTTATCGCATTTCGTAATTTCGCATTTATCGTAACCCTAATTTCGGTGAAGGAAAAGAATACTTTCTCTGAATATTATACAAAGGGCATTCTTTTTCTATTTTCGTCTTTCAATACTTGAAATTTCAAGAAACTTCGCAATACATTTTAGGTATATTTGCCATAATTAGGGACTAGTTTGTTTTATTAACTGTTTTTCATATCGAGTGGCTGAAAGCATTCCGATGATTTTTTTTTCTTTTACATCTCATTCCGATTTCTTTGTTGCAGCCAATTGTTTTAGGCTTTTTTTCCTGATGTGTTTCTTTGAAATTATTTTTTCAAGTCTTTGATAATATGCCTCTGGAATTCAGTTCCATTTATTAAAATTACAGCTACAATTGTCTACCAATAGGAATAAGCCTCTAGTTATTCTGTTTTTTTTTAACTTGCTGATTTCATAATCCCCACTGGAAAGCAAATTCTCATCCATTTTAATTTCCTTCTAAAATAAATTTTATCTGTATCTGCTTCGGAAAAATGAAAAGAATTGGGAATATCCCGCATCTGTTGATAAATAATAATCTGAAAAACCATTGTTTGAATCAAAATTAAGATACATTAACTATAAACAATACACCAAACTGAATTTTCACTAGAAGAAAAATTATAATAAAAGTAATGGCAGGAAAGGTAATTTTAAACAAACTCAATGGGAAATGTATATTGTACGTACGTTTCAGGAAATAATACTACAAACCTTTAACGCAATGGGTGCTTTCACCTGTTGTGCAAGATACATTCATTTATATATCAAAATTAAAAATAAGAAATTAAATTTTCTTTTGTATTTTTCTAATTAATATTAGATTTGATATTCATCTAAAGAAAAATACTGATTCGAAATAAAAGTAGTATTTTTAGATTTCAGGATTAATTTTTTCGGTAATCTGAAGGTTATTGTTCTTTTAAATCTCAATCCTGTTATAGTTATACATTATAAATACACAATTAAGTAAAATTTTAACAATTTTCTTTTTTTAATTTTTGAAAGTGCGCTGAATATCTTCATCTGTGATAAGTAAATACATGTATTGCCATACAAATATATACTGAATCTTTCGCTATGAATCTATATATTCCATAAGATAGAGCAACACAATTTATCATCATAAAAGATTCTATGCTATAACTCTAACACCAAAGAGTCAGTAAATGGCATTCATCGACACCAGTAACAAATCTCAAAAAGATTTCTTCGATTTTTTATATGTTTCCTTGTCAAGTCTTTGGATGAGAGATGAATGGAATAAAAGTATCCCCTTTTCTTAGTTCCTCTTGTAAGAATAATCTTTCTTTCATTTTGCTCAACTTCCTGGATGTATCAAAAAATATCTGTGTGATAGTAATGTTAATCATTTTTATTTCATGCTGTAATCCTAACGTATGAAATGTTCGGCTCTTACTTTTGTCTGTTTTGTGGAACACTGGAATTTGGGGAAGGATAACATTAATAAAATGATATAATTTTTATTTCAAGCTTTTACTTAATCTTTAAGAATTTTAATCATGTTACTTTATATGTAAAAGAATGTCAGATAATGTCTCCTATTTATTGAAATCATATTATTTGCTACAAAACTATATTCTGGTTTGATAAAAATCAATGAAAATAATAATTAGATTAAATCTCTTATCTCTGAAAATTTGCATTTATGCTTAATTAGCTTTCATTTTTCTAATATTCCTTCTATTCCAACTGGCTTTATTGGCTAAAGTTTCCCATAAACTGCTTTGTAATTCGTAAATTCAGAGATCACCCAAGATCTTACAGGCAAGAATGATAAGAAAAGTGGTAATCAATCAAAAAACGCATTTCTCAAATATTTTTCACCCATTTGTGTTTACTTTTTTTGCCGCAAATCTAATTTGTCTCTGAGTTTCATTTTCAACTGATTACAAAATGCGAAACCATTGATGAACTTTAACATAAATTGCATGTTCTTTGTCCTTTTATTGCATTTTTGTAGGGAGAAGATATTTGAAACAGATTAATAAAAAATGTTAGAAATACATATTAGAAATTATAAACTGCACCATCTGTGAAAAAAAAAACACTTTTTGTAGCAGTTTGAAGTAATAAAGATTAGTAATCCAAAAATGATATTAAATGAAAGTTTATCTTACAGTTTTAAGTATTACATAAATGTAGGAAAACGCATAAAATTTAATTTTAAAAAATTCATATAAAATTTTCTTATTTGACAGATTTTTCAACTAAAGCATTTTTAAAGGCCTATTCATTTAGCAGATAGTTTAGCTATTAAAATTACGAATGTTACATTCAGATAGTTAGTTTGTTTAAAATTTTGTGACAAAATTTATAGACATAAAATTTTTTTAAAAGTAGATAATAATTTTAACATTATATAATATTTTGTTACTTTTATTTCATAAAATTTTAAAAGGAATGAAGGTCATATGAAATAATATGTTTCTATTTAAACAAAAGCTAAAGCATCACGTGAAATCACGTTTAACTAAATGCTAATGTATCCCTATATATGTCAGCTATACTCGAATCCTTCTAAAATTATTTGGAGCTAATGCAAATAAATCAAGAATGAAAACATTTATATTCAAAATATAAGAAACACCTAAATATATTTTATGAAATAGAAAATAAAAGTGTATATTAGTTTGTGCTGACTGAAATTAAATAGTTAACTAATCAGTTCATAAACAACATGCAGGGTCTCTATTAAATTTGATCTCTTAAAACGCAACTGATGGTGATATGCATTAGAAATAGTGTCAACTGATGAAATATATAAAATTAGTAAATTATCTACTGAGAAGATAATGGGGATAATGGGGCTTAAAGACATAAAAGAATATGATTGTATAATATGCTCAGACTAAAATGTATTTCCTTAACTGGATACGTATACTATCTAATTATAACTTTTGTGAATTGCTTAATTTCACGTAATCATTTACCGAATATTAATAGATATACTAGTGATGCTCAGTCATCACAGTAAATGAAATAAATCACTTAAGAGATGATCAATCATTATTTGGGATGTACATATGTTCGTTGCTATAATATTTCATGTGACCTATTCTTTAGAATTCTATTCATGCCAATTTCATACAGAACATTAATAACTATATATTCAATGATCCAACTACATAATAAGATCGATGATATTGAATCAGTAGAATAGTTCTTTCCAAAACTTTCTCACACACTCCATAAATATACTTTCGTATATTTAATTACAAGCCAATAGTCAATTCAATTAAAAGAGTGCGATTAATCACAATCATATAAAAAAATCAATAGGCATCTTTTTACCTTACCAATTGAATCTAAAAGTGTACTCGGAACTGTTAAGGTCATAAGATCACGTATCAAGTATATAAATCGTTGCGTGTTCAAGCTTTCGTATTTAGAATTTAGATGTAAAAATTCAGAAATTTTGATTTTGCAGAAGAAAATTTTGATTTGAAGTTTACTAAAATATGTACGTTTTCATAAAATGCTGTTTTATGAATGGTAGTTAAGAAAACTGCCTTGGCTAACTTAATATAATAAATTGTACTTTTTTTCTCAAAGGAATTAAACATTGGATTATAGAAAGTTTTTAAGCAGCAGCTGATCGTTTATTTACTTTTACACAATCAAGTATATGTATAATGCAATTTTCAATAAATAATTAAATATTTTTTGCAGTTGATTTCCGATTACATAACTTCCTTCGCAAACTTTGCTGCAAATTCTCAAAATAATAATGCTAAAAAACGTTTTATTGATGTTAAGTTTATTTCAGATTTATTTTCATGTTTTTAAAACACGTTTACTTTATTAAATTAATATAGTATGATAAATAATAAGTATTATAGAAATGTCATAAATTATGTAAAAATTAAAAAAAAATTATAATATAAAATTAGTAGCAATATTTTCAAGAATCTCAGCTCGTGTGGGTTGTTGACATACTGTTAAAGTCTGTATGTAGGGAAAAACAAAATATTACAAAAATTCTCAAAATTATTCTTATTACAAATACCTTAATACAGTATGTTTGATTATGTGTTGAAAAATACTAAGATCAATATCAGCTTTCATCTCTATCATCTGAGATTTTAAAGTATTATATCAAATAATTAGAAGTTTAGAATTTTAATTGTATTAAATTTTTATGACAAAATATGTATTGCTTAAAAATGTATCATGAAATATACATAAAAAGGAAACGAATCATGCAACATGGTATAATTCCTGTTTATATTCATTTTACAAATCTCGTAGAAAAATTACTAAAATTATAAAGAAAAAAAATGAATAAAAACTGCATTTAATAAATTTTAAATAACACCTTTTATTAACATAAATCAACCAAAGAAAACAGAAAAGAAAATCTTAAATAAAACCCATTCATTTGAGACAAATAAAATGAGAAGAACCTTCTTTCTACTAAAATTGTAAGCAACATATTTGTTTTTCTTGATGGATTATTACGCGAATAATTAATGTTAATGCCGATATTGAATTACAACATGCCGGGTTCTAATTCAACAGTTGTAAAAACCCCATTTAATTAAAATTTATGAAAAAAATTGCTGACGTTTCGTGATTTGGAATATTTTAATTGCTAATAAAAATAATACATATAAAAGCTAAGGCCGAGGCATGGGGTTTTTCGCCTAAGCTTAAATAATAAACGTGGTACAACTTTTCAATTTTTTAATCAAATGTGGAATTATCAAATGTATTTCCTTTTATGTCTTTTTTCTTTTAGTAATAGGAATTTTAAAATCCTGGAAGAAGAAACGAATAGTATTCATTAATGCATTTTAAATCTTCATTTGGTCCGTAAAAGCTATGTAGCAACTATTTATTCTTTCTAAAGGATTTAAAATTGAATTCCATCATGAATTTTGACATATTTTTATAATCATTTATCTAAAAATGGTGATCCAAAAAAGTTACAAAGCAAAGGAAAATTCTTTGTTAACTATAGACACATCATACAATCGATAATTAAGAGACATATGTGGCGGTAACTTCTCTATATAATCACCATCACCAAACCTCTTGATGCATTTGTCACACCTCTGGACCAATTTGTTTAGCTCACCTAGGTAATAATCATATCCCTATCTATTGAGGAAGTTTTCGACACCTTTTTGAAATTCAGCGGCTGATATTATCTTTTCTTTTCTTTAATTATTGAGGAAAAGGAAATAGCCACTGGGAGTCAAATAGGAGCTGTAGGGGGGGGGGTACTCCACATTACAGTTTTCCACTTGCTGCCTGCCCACTTCAAAGGGATGTCAACTTTTCGCCACCTGTTGTCTACTCATTACATTACTCCCATACACTTCAACGATTTGTCTTTGAATGGCCGATGGGGGCAGATTCTTGGTTCACAGAAATTGTATCACGGCTCGAATATCTGTACGAGCCTACGTCTCAAGGCATCTTGAAATCACTGCCGCTGTTTTAGGCCTCAATATTAACGCTTCAGCTTGAAGGAATTGTCTAAAATAACTAGGCCATCTGTGTCCACTCTGGATAACAATATTCCTCTCCACAATTTCTACTTTACAAATAGTGCTGCATGTAAACTTCTTTTTGGAAAACTTCACGCATTTCTATTGTAACTTTTTATATATTTATTTTAAATGCTTAAGCAAAAATATCTGCATCAATTTCTTAAAATATTTCTACTCATATATCGAATCACCAAACTTTATTATTACTTATTTATTTTTCAATTCTTTTAGAAACACATTATAAGGTACCAAGTTTAATTAATAATGTACTGTTACATAAGAATTGTTAAGTACTGGTTGTATAAGTTATTTACCATGCATGTTTAAAATTTAACTCGAAATTTATTTAAAGAGTTAATATATGATGATCGAATTTCTTAGAATTATGCTGACTTTAAACAAAAAATTGTTGTAACAAACCATTACAATGTGAAAATATTTGTTTCGTCAAACTCATTTAAAAAAATCTTTTGAAATATCTAGGCACATTTTTCCTTACCTAAAATAAAGTATTTTTATATTTATTAGAGACAATCCATAGAATCGGTGTCTTTTTTATTTGATTCTTGACACTCTAAAATTAATTAGCAGCATCTAAAATAATACTAATTTTCTTAATTTCAAATACTGAACTGTCTTCCAGATTATAAATTAACAATATCTAATATTCTGAGCTGTGATTGAAGATAATTATAAGAAATTTCTTTTACAGAATTTTATAAATTTAATCTGTATATGGGAATATGAAACTATAATAAATTAACAAAATAAAGCTTTCATTTCATTAATTTGCATTATTTTTCTCATTAGATTGTACATTATAATTGAAAAATAATGAAGGAAAAAAATAACTAACTTAAAATTATACCAGATGTGTCTTTAAATACTTATATGTTTAATATGTGAAAAGGATTTATTTAAAATTGGTCAAAAAAGTTAGATTTTAAGTTTGTTAAACTGCAGTTAGATGTATATTAAAATATGAATTATTTTTTTGTTTAGAGTATATGATAGAATGTAAATTATATACATACTATAAATATAACTCGTTAAATATTAGCGAAGGAAGTGCTGTCAAATAATTCGAAACATATAGTTTTACTAAACCAAATTAAGTTGATTTGAATTTCATTGATATATCTAGAAGAGTATCTGAACATAAAATGTAATTAATCTCAGTTAGTAATTCCATGAAATACTCATTCATTGACCCATTTTCTTTCACAGCATTTAAATTCGAAGAGATCCATTCATGCGACAGAAAACGGTTTAAATTTAAGGTAACGTGACAGTGAAGTGATTGTATCCTTATGTTCAATAAGTATTTATATTTTTTTTAAAAATGCCACAAATATTTCAAAAACTAAAATTTTGTCAGTCTATTGATTTGGATATTTTTACAAATCGATTAATCGCATTATTTTCTAAACTGAACTCGTAATCATATAATTTAAATAATTTAAATTGATTCCAAATTAGTATTTTTATAAAATAGCAATTAACAATATAAAAATCATATTCAAATCGATAAAAAAATGATTAATTAAAATTTTTAGTAGATGTGTTATAAATTATGATTTATTTCATGCGGTATTCTTGGATATATTTTTATATCTTTACAATTAGAATTATTTCTTTATTGCATGGAATGTAGTAACAAAATTGAGTGCTAAAATTTATATTATATTAATTTGAAATTAAATATATATTAATTTGAAAATAACGTGTCAAATTCTCAGACGATACGTCAGTTCTGAATGTTAAGGAATAACGGCTAAGTGGGTCATAGGGGCACTTAATCATAACAGCGGCAACTCATTTTCCAGAGAGATATATTGGTACCAGCATAGTAGACGACAACGACTCATGCAATAACAGAAAAGATATCTTTTATTCATTTCTAGAAATGTTGTTAAATGAGTATGATATATATCTTGCACTGCGAAAAAGTGATAAAAGTGAAAAACTGCCTTAGGTTTTACACGGACGTTAGTTTTTAAACAGATTATTAAAATTTTCATTATTTATTTGTCAATGCTGATGTGAAATGCAGATTTTGTTTAAAAAATTGACATTAAAAATTTTAAAAACGAAATTAATGCTTATTGTAAATTTGAATGAAATTACGTAATCGTAATTGTAATTTTGGAATATGCATGACATGAGTATAATTAAAATTATTTTACGCATTTAGTTGTAAATTTACGATTTTCATATTATTATGCTCAATTAGAAAAATGTTTCTAAAAATTTCAAGTTGGAGAAACAGCATTTTTAAATCTAATTGTTTACATTTATTAATTGTTTTATCATATTCGTATTAATTTGGCTTGTTTCATTTCCTTTCTTTTCATTTCATTTCTTCTTAAGAAAAAAAATCACATTTCTCTTAATCATGTTCTTCATCCAATTACTAAATATATAATTTTTTCAAGTATTGCATTTTTAAAAACAAAACTGTTTCTAATATATTATCGTTATCTGTGAAACATAACTTTTTAACAGAGTTTCCCAAGCTTATATATATATATATATATATATATATATATATATATATATATATATGTATGTATAAAAAATCGGCGTTAATCGTAACATAATACAGATGGATAACGATTAAAGCTAGATTATTTCTATTCTTCTGACAGTTCAATTTTCATTATTGGAAATAAAACTAATTTACCTAATTTAATTGTGCAAGGATTACTTATATGTTGCCAGATGTGTGTGTTTTATTTGCATTACATAAGAAACAAACATTATTTATACGAATATTACATTAAAAATTAATGTATCTCACAAAACCATCGTTATTCCTATTGTAAAATAGCCTAATTTCTATTCTGAATTAATATCATTGCATCACGGAATACTATGCAATTAACAACAATTAAAACTCAACTTTGCAAGTTTGTTGTTAATATTATTAGGTTGAATTCGACACTTCTCATTGCAGCATGAATTTAAATGGCTACATACCAAATAAGATTGGGTAAAGAACATTTAATCATAGTTTCATAACAAAAATTGTGGTACGCGTTGTATTATTATTATTTTTTTGTAATACTTATGATGCTTAAAGTATTTCAAACCTTTACTATGAAAGACTATGGAGCCATTCGTCTTTTCAATTATTTTGTTAGTTCACTATATGTAATAAGTTGGTGGCAAAGACAGCAAAATATAAACAAAACACTTGTTGTCTTCGTCAAATTTATTAAGAAATATGCTTCACTTCTCAAAAAAAGGATAAATATTTTTTTTAATTATACCATTAAATTATATTATAATTATCCAATAGTGAGTCATTAAAAATTATTTCAATGTATTTTCTTTCTTTTTCAATATAGAATAATATAGTCACCACTAAATAACTATGTTTCTTTGAATTTTAGACCAATGGATTTTGTCAGATTAATAGAGGCCACATATTTTCTTTTATTGATTGCCTTTAACTTAAAAATTTTATTTGAACTTTGTAATACACCTATCCCCCGATTTACACGGCACTCGGTTTACACGATTTCACTTTTACACGGTTTTTAAATTTGCACCGACCCGGAACGAGAAGATCCGGGATAGTTGACGAACGTGGTGAGCCCGCGCCAAAATTTTGGTGCGCTAAAAGTCATCGCGTCATTCAACTTTTCAAACGCGCCAGCCGAGGGCAGATAGGCAAACCGGAGGCTCGCCCCGACAGTTTCTCGTGAGTCTCTCGCCAGTCTTTCTCCGAGTCTTGTCCAAGAAATCGAATTAAATTCCTGTAGTAAATCCGAATTCCTGTAGTAAATCCGTATTACCATGCCAAAAGGAATTACAAAAAAACAAATGAAAAGAAAAGTTATATCTTTAGAAAGCAAAATAAAAATTTTAGATCGTCTACATAATGGAGAAAGAGTAATAGATGTTGCTAAATTTTATTCTATGAACGAAGCCACAATAAGGACAATAAGAAAAAATGAAGACTCCATAAAATGAAGACAGAAAAATGAAAACTCCTCCGTGTAAATCGAAGAACGATTTCGATGTACACGGTTTTCTAAGGAACCTATCTTCAGTGTAAATAGGGGGATAGGTGTATATTTCTTTGGAAGATTTAGCGTAATTTCATATTTGCTAAAATTAAAATTAATGTCATATTTATTAATAGAAATTCTTGACTAAAACAAATTCAAATCATAAATTTATCTATATAAATAAAAATGAATGTTTGTCGGTATGTCCCTTATGCAGTGCTGTATGGCTCATCCGATTGCGATAAGACTTATAATGCTTATTACTTGTAATTATATGTTTCTACTGAAGATAGAAAAACAACAACAAAAAATGATGCCTAGGCTAAACTCTTGTTAATAAAGTTAAAAAAAAATAGAATCAATATTATTTACCTTTCTCCCTTATATATCAATCAATTTCAATGAATGCATTCATTTCCAATACGAAAATAAAATATTCTTTCTTTTATTCGTAATTAACAAGACGGTTATTTTAAATTTCAACCGAATATTTCAAAATTATTTCTTCTGCGGAAGTATCGTGCCGGGTACCAGCTATTATATTATATTAATAATAGAAATTCCCAGTTAACAAATGAAAAAAAAAATTACTTAATTTTATAATTAATTTTTAATGAAAGTTACAAAAATTAAAGAGAAAAAAAATGTGAAAAGGATTTGTTTTTATTTCTCATTCTTAGAATATTTAATTATTTATGCTTGAAAGAATAGTCATTACTCAAATATAAACAAATACTAAATGAATTAAAACATATTTTTAAGTAACCACATTGGTTTTTCTGAAGTTTTGAAAAAAACATTGCGCTATATCTTTTATGAATTCATTTTAGAAAATGGTTTATAGAGCAATATTTATGCTTCTTTTAATATCTGAAATTAAAAATATATTCGTTTGAAAGCTTATAAATGTTTCTTTGCAAAGAGAATTTAATTTTTTATCTAATTATTAAATTAATGAGAAGGATAATGACTCGGTCCTGAAAATTATGCTTGAAAGAAGCATGCAATAACAAAATTGTTATGTTCCTTATATATATATATATATATATATATATATATATATATTACTTTAAGGGTTTTTTTATCTTCTTTTTCTTTCTGACGAAGGATAAATTCATGTATGATTATCTGAATGGAATTATTTATCTAGTATTAAAATTGCATAATTTACACATTTTGCAAGGCATCAACTTCTGTAACATTTAAAGAGTTTCTTTTCTTTATTTAGAGATCATAATTTTCAATCAGTAAATTTTTGGGGACAAAAAATTTGCATTAATCGGAATAGTTATCTTTCTTTTAAATAATGTTAAATGTGACGTAGAAAGAAAAACAACATGATGATTTCAAAGCTTTTATTATAAAAGTTTTTGACTCCAATATATGTTTGAAAATTCTAGTTTTCAGCATAAAATCTTCGTATGCCTCTATTAATAACAAGATAAAACTCTGATTGAAATAGAATAGCTGTTCTTTAAAAGGAGCATAGTGTGCTATCAATTATCTGCATTCTGTCTTATTGATTAATTTTATGATTAGTTTATCTTTAAAATAAACTGATAAAAATAAACTCATATCATTTTAGCTTTTTCATGTTGACCCTTAAGAAGTAGATATGAATTATTTTTAAGCATAAATTTAAATTACAAAACCAAAACTTCATTTAACTCATTAACTTCATTAACTCATTCATTTTTTAAACGTTATTTTTTATTGGTGTATTAGAAATCGCATAATCTTATAATTGTTTATTACAAAATTCATTTTACTTGAGTGGTAATTTGATCTGGAATTATTGATGAATAATTTAAAATTATTGTAGTAGAGGGATTTGTTAGCCCTTTAAATCACGAAACAGCATTCTCCTCCAATAAAGGAAATGACGAAGTAAGTCCCCAAATAGCCCTAGTGTTGCTTTACAACGGGACGTAAAAATAATTAAACTAAACTAAAATCTCCAACAAAGGAAAAATATCTAAGGTCCAAAACAATCCTTGCAACTCACCCCAATTTTTTAAATCTTGACAGTTTTACTTTATTTTACTTAATAATTCACATTTCTGGCTTTTCATACTGTGCCTATAACTTATAGCCTTAAAAGAGCCATTCTTTTAAATACATAAATTTATTTTGCGCACCTCGGAAATGGATCTAATGATTTGGATAAAAATTTATATTTAGATAATATTTTTCTTTCTAAATTTATCTACAAAGGTTTATTTTCTAAAAAATAAGATTTTGAGAAAACAAAATTTTATAAGTAATTAACAAAGCTGTTTTTTTCTCTCTAAGGTAATGTTGGCAATGTGAATTAGCCCTATCTCGTAAATGTTTGTACAAGTAGTATTTGCATAGTTGCCATAGGATTACCTAGTGGTACTTCAAATTTTCTGAAA
This sequence comes from Argiope trifasciata, assembly GCA_026543055.1. Lineage (NCBI taxonomy): Eukaryota > Metazoa > Arthropoda > Arachnida > Araneae > Araneidae > Argiope > Argiope trifasciata. The sequence goes on from JAPMOQ010048382.1 coordinate 3,908,461, forward strand.
TGCACTAAATGGCATTATCCGAATACGAATAAGTCCGCTCAAATCTAACAGCAACACAATGCAATTATTATGTTAACCAATTTGATTAACATATTAAACTAAGTACAGTCATGATTATTTTTTGTTTAATTGATCAGCTCATATGTAGGTAAAATTGGAAGATATTCATTTGTAATCAGTATGTTGCTCGCATGTAAGCATTTTCTTCAAAAAAATACAATTTTGCAAAAAAAAAAAAAAAAAAAAAAAAAAAGATAAACAAAATTTGATTTGAATGTTAGTTGGTATAATAAATCAGATTTGATAAAAATATTTATGTTGCTTCATTATTGATAAATTTCTAAATGCACACAAAATATTGAATATTTTGTGGATTATTCTTCTTTCCGTGGCATTGCTTAATATTTACACATAAGTAATGTGTAAATATTAAGCAATGACTATCCAAAGTTCACACCAGGAGAAGCAAATATGCGACTTTTGTAATGATGACTCCTTGTAAGAAATTCCTCATCCCTTTCTCCATGTGATTTGAAGTGAGAATTTCGGGATATATTCTTTCAATTATTAAGGAATGATTCTTGTATGATGCAAGAAGCGGCAATTAGAAGTTTGATGCATATAATCTTGGATGATGATAGATGATGTAACAATAATGAATTCGTTGCGAAAGATAATTGTGGCATAAATGCACGAAATTACCAACCAAAGGCTTCGTAATATTTGCCCATTAAATGCAAATGTGATTCGGTTTGTTTACTTAGGTGCCTTGCCACCAAAATATGTTATTATCCCCCAAATTCAACAACAGAAGGATATTTCCCATTTTTCACATTAAAGTGTTTTTAGCCTTTCTTTTATTAAAACTGTTTATAAATAGAATTTGTTTAAAACAAATCAGAATAATTTGGCACAAATTAAGAATTAAATGAATTAAAATATTTGTTAGTTATATCAATTTCAACTAATAATTTTAAATTAATAATTGAATTTCTTAGAAATGTTCCAGTCAGCTAATCATTTCAATAAACTTTATTAAATTGCCAATAGCAGTAATAAAAATAATTTTTTGAAATGAACTGGATACTCTAGACTTATGTTTCAATCCAATATATTTTATAAAAATTAGTTTAATTTTTTCAAGACAAAAATGCATCTATGCATACCATCATGCACCATTTAAAGTGCAATTTAATAATGCGTAGATCTTCTGTTCTGAAACATTTTTATAGAAACAATTTCAAATTTTTCAGACAAAATTCTGAATGAAAAATTTTTCAAAGAATTCTTTACTTTTATAACACAATTTTTAATAATTTTTTTCTTTATATTTAATGTTTTGATTAGAGCAAATTATTTACCATCATATTATGATTTAGATATGAAATAAAAAATATATGTCCGAAACTTATTAAAATCGAATTTAATGATAAAATTAAAATTTCAAAAAATTTGTAGTTTAAAAGAAAACTGAACACTTGTTGTAAATGCGTAGTTTTTGAACATAACTCTTTTCAATACTAATACAAAATTAACTGACATTGGAAATCAAATTGTGTTCTACATTAATTTGTTTTATTATAAATTTTAAAAGAGAAGCAGAATAATCAAGAATTCAAAAGCAATAGGAAATTTACAGAGTATCATTTTTTAGAATAATTTTGTGTGTTGATATTCAATATCATATTATAGCTAAAATTTTATTGAAATAAATCAAGGATTATTATTATAATATTCATAAACAGTTAATAATTGCTTAGAAATAATTTTTATGACATGTTTGTATATATTGTGCAACTTCTATTGCTGTGTTAAATATTTTGGAATATTTCCTTTCCATTAGGTTGAAAAATTAATGAAAATAAGTCATTTTGTTTTCTTTTAGGTTTCCTACAGTCATTCATTTTTATTCATTGTTCATCAATTTTTGTTTCTGTCAATTTTTTATCTTTCCTTCATATTCATTCTTTGTTTTAATGCATATGAAAAATATTTGTCAAATTTTAACTCATATATGTAATTTTTCATTTTGCTACACTACCTATATTATTGAAAATGAATAAATTCAAATCTGTTGCTTTTTTTAATTGTTCAATTTAATAATATCTACATCTAAAAGGTCTTTTCAAATATGTTCATTAGTTTAAAATAAAATATTCAACTGTCGAAATATATTTCATTGTATTTTGAATATTTATTTTTTATTATTTAAATATTATTTTATTAAATTTATTTTTAATGGTTTAATGAACCAAGAAACAAGAAGCAGTTAAAAATATGCCATTTATATTTTCATTTACAGTACACTTGCGTGTTTATCGGGTAAAATAAGTATATCCATTGATAAATATGTTTAAATTTAATATATCTATTTTTTGCTTTACTTTATTATCTATATATCAGCATATGAAATAAATTATTTACATTTTTATTCTAAAAGGCAAGTCATTTATTAATTTATTTTTGAAACTAATTAAAAAATATTAAGAAGAAAATTGGGCTATTATTTACTTCCAAATAATTATTGTTTATTTGCATCAAAGCCTAAATAACAGTCGATATTCATTTCGAAATTTAAAAAAAAATATTTCCAAGTTGATGAAAATCTAATCTCTTTCACAGCAGCAATTTTCAAAATTATTCATATGATATATTGAAAATAATTTGCATATTCATCATGATTCCCTTCATTTTGTTTTTAATTTTAGAAATATGTACAAGGAAAGAAACTTAATCCTTCCCCTGCCACAAGATGTTGACATGCACAAAGCATTGTTTACTCAGTTCAAAATAAAATGTTTAATACATTTTAGTGAAAAATAATTTCATGGATGAGTTATTATCATCTAAAAAAGATGGTTCTTTCATGCAAATAATTTTGTTTAGTTTCTCAAGAGAATCCAATCCCATTATATTAAGCGAACCAATATCACCTTCACTTAAGTCTTTGGTTAATCTTTTAAATTAGACTGAATCCCTGCGGTTAAATGTATGAAAATCAACTCGAACATGAAGGAAAAATTCTTGTTAAGTTTTACACTTTAGAACATTATAAGAGGAAGATTAAACAATTAAGTAAGGTTTTTTTTTGGTTTGTTGTCCCTTTTTTTATGCAGAATGTTTTTTAAAAAATATGTTTGCTTCTTATCATAAAAGCAAAAATGCAAGTTTCTAACCTGCAAAATTATAATGAAAAAAAAATCGTAAGACGTAATTTACTGTATATTATTTTAAAATTTTGCTATGTCTATTTTACATCGATTAACACTTCTCAAAAATGAATTGATATTTGCGTATGCAAATAAAAAAGCTTGCGGTTCTCAAAAGGAAATATATAGCATGATTTAAGCATATTTTTTAATTATTATTTGAAATATCTTAGTCTATCCTTCAGATTTTTGAGCGGTTACATCGCAGATTATTATCTAAATGGGAGTTATTTCAAATTAAATTTTAAATACTGTTATTAGTTAGATAAGATATATTTACTAATCAATTATTTAAACAAAACCTACCTCTTATTCATTTTTTCGTTTAATCTATGCATATTTTTAATGTTTTCTTCATTTCATAAAAACAGGAAAATGTTTTCCACCTGCAAAATTATAATTAAAAAACAGAAACACATGGCATAATTTAATGTATATTATTTTAAGGTTTGTGAACAATTTGATGTACATTTTACTTCGATTAAAATTTCTTAAAAATGAATTGATCTCTGATCATGCATATAAAACATACTATATGACATGTATAGTATATTTTAATTACTGTTGTAAGGTTTATAATACTACTGTCAAGTTTATAAGGTACATTTCAAAGATAGTTAATAAAATATTTCCATGCAGTGTTCGAAAAAATATATGATCGAAATGCCAAATTATTGTTTCTAAATTTAGCATAGGACATTGCTTCAAATTGCGATTTAATCTTCCATAAATGCTATTTCTACTTGATGTTTCTAATTTAATGCCTTTATAAATATATTTTTGCTTCAGTTCTTCTGAATTCATGATTTAATATTTTTTAACATGCTTTTTGCTATACATCACGTTTATAATAATTAGTAATCTATGCATCTTTTTTGGTTCAACTACTCACCATGTCATTTCTCAAAAAAATTAAAGATACGAATATAAAATAATTTTAGATTACTTCCTATATTCATAAATTTAATCTAACTCATTTTATTGTATATAAATTTTATGTCTATAAAAATAAATTTAACACAAACAAATTTCTGAATACTAACCTTTTCATTGATTTTCAAACGTCATTAAAATATTTTCTATTTTCTCTATATCCTTCTTTACAAACACATTTAATGCTTAATTTATATATTTCTGATATTAAAATATGATAAATAGCAATGGTTTAAATTTCGGAAGCGACAGAAATTCCCGGCATAATCTGAGTAGTCGAGAAACGGTTAGTGTAAATCGCCAATGATATAAATGTGATGAAATGTGCCAAAAGAACAAAACAAGAGCCATCAGAACTAATCTGGAGAATTCTAATACAAAAATGAAGTTTCCCCATGACCTTACAAGCTTAGTAAGTAAAATAATTGGCTTGAAATTGGTACTGATGTTTTTGCAGAGTTTTCAGTTATACGCCTATTGCGGTTTTTGTGTCTCCAAGAATCTGTTTGGTTTTTGTTCATTTTGAATCTTTGAGAATCTCTTCAGTTTTTTTTTTTTTTTTTTTTTTTTTTTTTTTTTCAGTATTCAAGAGTCTGTTCAGTTTTAATTCAGCCATATTGAGTTTATTTCACTTTTCCCATGACTTAGCAGGAACAGAGTGTGAAACAGTTACCCTGAATTTGATATTGATGTTCCTGTGGAATTTTCAGTTATATTCAAAAATAACCGAAATTACCGTTTTCAGAATTCAAAATTTCGTTCATTTTTTCCATTTTTTTCAAAATTAAGAATACTTTCAGCTTCACTTCAGTCATTTCGAATCTGTGTCCTAGTTCGAGTGACTTTTTTTTTTTTCTGTTTGGTATTTATATTTTCTAACAAACCATACCGTTTAACTTGAATGTTTTTTTAAGATATATTAACCTTGAATGTTCCTTTGGGATAGAATATCCAATTTAATAAGTTTTCGAATGCATTTATTTATGCATTTTTAAAATAATATTTGGTTTAATCTAATTTTTTAAAGATCTAATTAAAAAGTTGTTTTTTATCATTTATTTATTATGCAAAGACATTGCATCTGAGAATAAATTTCAAAATTTATAGTGTTCTTATCGCATTTTTATTAAAAACGCAGTGTTTGTAACGGCAACTACTCATTCAATCTCATGCACAGTTATAATTCTTTTCGTTCAGTATATACTTGCGATATAAATAAGCTAAATGTAAACAAAACATGAACTATGGTGACGAAGAAATGAAAACTATGTCGAAATACTTGTCAAGTGTACAGAAGGTTTATGGCACGAACTAGTCACCTGAGCAGTTTTGTCTTCTTAAGATAAAATGAAGTAGTTCATTCTTTCTCATTACGTATCCCGAAGCTTAGTAAATAAAGACAAATATTTCATGAGATTGTGGATCAAGCATGGTAATCTTCTCCAATTCGTGATCGTGATTTGATTAGCTTAGCTTCAGTGTACGTGAGGGTATTAATATTTTCGGAAGGAAACACGATCATATTTTATTTTTAAGGTATTTAGTGGATTTATTAAGAGAATTGTTGGTACTTATTATATTCATTCAAATTTTGTTTACTTGAGTAGGTACTGGGAAAATATACAAATGACAATGTAACTTAAAGTAATTTGAATGGTTTTTTTGTATTTATTACTATGACTATAGTTTTTTTAAAGACTCTGTGAAAAATAAATATCAAATTTTATTCGTTTCCATAAATATTAACAAAAGAATAAATGCTAATTGTTTGATATAGGTTATTTAAAGCACAAAGTGAGAAATGTGCTGACTATCGCATAAAGAAATTTCCATTAAATCAGTATTAACGACGAAGAAGACAACTAGGTAATCTAATAAACGGTTAAAATATTGTCATTTCAAAATGTAGAGAGGTATTACAGTCCTGATTTATCTATTTAAAAATGCCTTCTATAATTTTTTGTCGTCCTTGAACTAAAAAATTAAATTTAAAGAAAATATACAAATTTTCTTCCAAATAAGTTTTCTTAAAAAAGTTATAATATTTTATTTTTTTTTTTTGCATAAACAACAATATTTATATTTACATCATCTTTAAAATCATCTTTGAATTTGAAAGAAAATGATAACGCATAAAATTATAAATAACTCATTTAACTCATATTTTATAACTAATTCATACTTTATTTCCCACTCATTTAACTCAAATTTAATAAGTAACTCATTATTGATTAAATATCTAAATTTCGAGATTGTATAGTGTGACGTTATTTTTTTTTTATTTATTTTTTTTTCACTTTTAATCAGAAGAACCAAAACCTAGATTTTGACACTTTAATCAAAAATTATGCTTTCTCCCAACACCATATAAGATGGATTTAATTTGTCAGATGTATTCATAAAGTAAAATGGATCAATAATAATGATGTAAAATAATTTTAATTATGATCAATTTTTTTTTCATTTTTAAAATCATGTATCGCTGAAAGTACATATTTTGAAATCGTATTATTTCGACAAATTATCATTAATCTGTAAAATTACTAAAATTTATGGTACTAGATTATAAACTACTTGAATTTTAAAAGTTCAATTAAAGCTAAATTGAGACAAGGTTATTAAATGTCAATCAATTTTAATTCACTTGGCTTATTTCATGTTTGAAAATACAAATGAACATTTTGAACTTATGCATGCAGGGGGGACTATGAAATATAACATTTTAATATTTTTCAAGTCTTAATTATCAAATCATACTTTAAATGTATTTCTGTTTTTATAACAGCCAGCCCATCAGTAAATTTGAGAAAAAAACAAATTGGAAGATTAATACATAGAAAATAATTTGAATTAAATAATAAGTTAAGTAGTTAGCTTATGTAAGCGTTGTTGAAAAAAACTATTTCTACGCAATTCTATTTATTTAATGTATCACTTTTCTGTTGCAAACTTCGTTTTATTGCTTCTCAAATACAATGATAATTAAGAAAAGGAACTTTGTAAAAAGTAAAATAATTAGTTATTTCACAAAAAAATGGCGTGCGTAATTATCCCAGTTATGCAACTTTTTTCTCGGTTTCATTACTATTGAGATATATCGCATTAGTAATTACTAGTTTCAGTCTTCTATGGATTTTTTTATTTTTGATATTTTTTTTCCAATGTTTATGTTAAATTAACTTTGAATGTAATGAAATCTAATTTATGAAGAAACAGCTTTATTAATTATGTAAGAAAACTAATTATTCTTAGTTAAGGTTTCTTGTCGGTAAACGTACCGTTTTTCCTTTACTTTATATATTTATATTCTTCTAACATCGAAAATAAATTTCACGATTAGAAAGACTTGGAGTATACTTTGATACTGGCGTATATTTTAAAGTAGTAATAATATTACTTAATTATAAAATATTTTGATATTAATACACAATAATACTCAGTATTTTGTTAATTAATTTTTTCGAATTTTTTCATTTAATTCAGTTCAGATTTTTTTATTTAATAAATTATGGAAATAAGAAGACAATCTAATATTTCAAATTTTTTCTGAGAGTCAAAAACGGGGAACATCGTTGCGTCAAGGGCATTGTGAAACCTAAACCTAATTGAATACTTTTCTTATTGTTTTATTAATATGGAAAGTTAAAAAAAAGATTTTGACAATATCCTAGATAACTCTATCAATATTTAATCGCAACAAATATACATGATAAACATGTTTCAGTTTTAAGTAAACGTCTAAATAACTCTATCCGTATTCAATCGTCACACCCTGGTGGCCTAATGCTAAAGTCTTGGCTTCAACTGGAGGGCTTTAGATTCATGACCCAAATTCAATGAAAAACCGTTTTGAAAATAGGGCCAATTCACATTAAATCATTCAGGAATAAATAATCTCCAGCTAATGGGGTGTGGTGTAGTGAATGGAGATGCAAACTCGGGTGCCGTCCATGCCCTCTGACCGTGGTAAAAGATTACGAATTCCTTCTCAAAATAACCTTACTGTTGCTTTATAACGGGATGCTGATATAACTAAAATAAACCATATTTAATTGCACTGAATACATATGATATATTAGTTCCAGTTTAAAGCAAATATTTTCGGAAATAAAATTAACATAATAAATAAATGGAATTATTTTATTACCAATTAATGTTCAATCTATGATCACAAACATTTTTTGTGAAATTCTTTATTAGCCTTTACAAATTCCATATTGTTTCCACATGTGCCCTTTCAAGATAGAATATTAAGATAATATTTGTTGGAAGAGAAAATAGAAAATAACCTAATATTTTTACTAAGTTATTTCTAATAAGTAAGCTCGAATAATATTTACAAATTAAGGGATATCTCTCTTCGGTTTTGAAAAAGTTAATAAACTAGTTTTATGAAAAATAATCTCATATTTCATTATTTTTTGTTTATTCCATGCAGTAAACCATATCACTGACTCTCCAATCTACCTGTATACACACGGATAATAATTATTGAATGACCGGATTGCCTTAACAGCATTACTAAAAGACGCTGTGGTTGAGTCCTAAGAGCCCCTGCCAACCACTGTGCAACCCTTTCCAAAGAAAGAATGTCCCGTCGTCGATAGGAGGAGTCAGACCCTCACCTTTTCGTGTACCCTTCAGGGTGGCAAGAACCAACCACCATGGAGAGAGCATCTCATCATCAATTCGAGATACCCCTTGGGGGAGAATTTCTTCCATGCAGTACAAAAAACTTAAAAGGGTAAGAAAATTCTATAGGAAATATTAATTGATTAATGTAAAGCAACTAATCAAATTGATTAAAAAAAGCAAAAACAACCAAAAAGCAGAATATTTTCAATATATAAAAATAAAAATATATATCAGCTGCTAATATAAAATAAGCAGAGAAAATAGGATAATTTATGTGATATCCTCATTTTTATATTTAGTGGCAGAAGATTTACTAATATATCCATAAAATTTCTATTATTCTTGTCATTTCGCGTTAATAAAAGCATATAGAAGAAATAATTTAAAACTAGGCCTTAAATTTAAAATAATCCAACGGTGGGGATCTTTATATTTTTATAAGGAATGATATGTTACTTTATTTGGTACAGAAAGAATTAACATTTGAAATAATAATAAAGTTAAGAAAAGTGAATGCAACACATACGCAAATTTATATTTTCTGTACTACAAGCCGGTAAGACCTGTGGCGCAGTGAGACAAATTTATCACATACTTTTCAATTTCAGTAATTAGTTAGGAAGGGCATTGTTAGTGATTATTTCTTTCTTAATATATTCTTTGAATTAAAAATTTTTGCAACTAACATTTAATTAAAAAGGACTTTTCTGCCACTACAAATTTAAAAAAAAGAATTTTATCATTTGAAAATGATGAAATTTAATTTAACTGTGAACTATTCTAATTTCTTTTAAATCTTAAAGATTTTTCAAATCGTAAGAAACTTTTAAATATTCAAAATGGTTGTAATTAAAGTTCTTTTTTGAAATGGTCATAAAACGAAAACTATTGGGCCAAATGCTATCAGACAGTTCTGCTAAACGCTAAAAACAGTTCAAAAGCTCACAATCAGGTCAAAAAATGAAGCTGTATACAGTATTGTTAAACAAAATAAGACAGGAAGACATCAATTTAAAATGTGCTTAATCGTTTCAGAAACAAAATTATTTGTGATGTTATGTAAAACTCCAATATTTGTATTGCATTGACTTGCGGCAGGAACAATCAAATAATTGGCTGACTCGCTTTACCCATCACTTGGTTTTCCAGATAAAAGTAAATCTATTTTTCACTGTTACAAATCTACAATGTCTCTAACTATGCTTTTGTTGTTAAATGTTATTATGGATGCGATAGCACTAAACGATGTGCTTTGCCAAGGTATCTTTCAGTAAGATGAACGGGGCATATGCTGAGAAGTAGAATTATTATTGAGAATGCAATAATGCAACTTAATTTGGTTTCAGAAAATGAAGAATGCCACATTGAGTATTCTTTGTAACATATTTCAGAAATGATTAAACAATTTTTAGAACAAAATCTTCATATTTTCTCATGTTTCACAATATTGCCTACATTGTCATTTACCTCTGATGGTGGGTTTTTAAACTTTTTGTGATTAAAAGAAATTCCCATGACCTCCTTTAAATTATCACCAGGTTTGATAGCATTTGGTGCAGTAATTTTCATTTGATGACCATTTCATAGTTGGTGGAACTCGTAATTATAACCCAATTTCTTAAACCCTTTGAAAGTTGGCTTACTGCTCTTCGAATGACTAAGAAGTAGCAAACGAGTTTTACTCATTTCTTTCGAATTATCTTACTTCAAATGAATAAATATGTTTTAGCATATCAATGTATGGTTAGCAATCAATATATATATATATATATATATATATATATATATATATATATATATATATATATATATATATA
>JAPMOQ010048382.1:3919064-3932498 GCA_026543055.1 Argiope trifasciata
ATATATATATATATATATATATATATATATATATATATATATATATACTAGCTATAACCCTCGATCTGTTCGCGCGGAAATTTTGATGTAAATGTACGAAACTCTATCAAATAATAAAAAAATTAAACTTAACCTTAAAACGATACATTTAAAAGCCCAAGCATATACGAAAAATCTATAGCATAAATACAATTTTTTAACACAACTAATGCAGAGATAATTTATTTATAATGTATACCCAAAATAAAGCAAAACAGTAAATCAAGTCCGTATTTCTTTAAAATCAGTACTAATCCATTTTATTTATTGATCGATATTGAGATACCAACAACCGTATTATGCACATAATTTTCAAACTTTTAATTTAAATAAAAACACAGTTGTCATCACGCGCAAACACGTCAGGACAATAACGCGCGAACTTTCAACGCGAGTTGGTGTAACGCACATGTCTGACTTTACTACTCCAGTTGTGGTAATGCAATGCAGATTAGATTTTTTTTTATTTCCTTTATTCTGTTTTCTTTAAATTTAAAAGTACTTCAGAATGTACCAGAAATATCGATTTATTAACAACTTTTGATTTCAAATACATCAAACACAAAGAAAATTAATAGAATTGTTTGAAATAACCTGTCGAAAGTCTTTTAAGCCTAACCTCAATTCTGTTGGGAAAAAAATCTGGAGACTTACTTATTTTTAGCGGGATTTGGTCTCAGCTTTTTGGCGCGAAAGTTAGTTTTTAATTAATAAGAAATGAACCACTCAATAAACCGGAATAAAAATTAGTCTTTTCTATTCCTGATTATAATCTATATTTGTACTAAATTTTATCCAATTCTGTTCAGCCGTTCTGGCATGATGTAGTAAGAAACATCCATCCAAATATCCAGAAATCAAGGAAACGAAATCTTCGATCGCAACTTTCAAGTTATCATGTGAGAACTTTATTTGTCTTAATTATTTTGAGACATTAACTATTTTAAACAGGTTTGAAACAGTCTCTAATCTAGTTGACGATAAATCGCCAAATGTAACAACCTTCTGCATTATTTTCTAATAACCTTATTTTATTTAATTGATGTTATCCCTGAACTAAAAACCTTTATCGATTAAATAAGCAATATTTTAACTTGTTTGGCTTATTTTTAAAAAAATACTTGCTAGGCATAAGTCACAACACTGTGATTTGCAAGAAATATTACATTAACAGACCATAGATCATTCAATAGCTATACTGTGTTAGATAATTGCGCTATATTGTGAAAGCCGATTCCTAAATAAAAATAAAAAAGTATAAATCGTCAATATGCTGTCTAAGCATTTTGAGTCTTCAACAGTTTGTTTTCCACGCATTTTGAGGCGTCAAAAACCTGTAACCAAAACAATATTCTGTTCACACATGATAATAGAATGTGAATCATTGTTTGCATATAGTGAGTTTTTTAGCTATTTGTATTGTGTATATGTGCTTCTAGAATTTTCATTACGATTTGGGACAGAAGACCTCTATCCAAGTTCAAGAAATATGATATTTCAAAGTTAATAAAGATAACTTTACAAGGCTAGTTTTGAAATTGATCAAGCGGTGTTGACAGATTATGTTTAAATGACTTGCAATTATTTTTCAATGAAAGAATATCTTGCATGAAAAGAATATTATTAATCATCCATGCTATTCTTTTAAATTATTATTGTTGGAAAATGATTGTCATTTTTTTCTATTCACTAGTTTTTATTATTTTACGTAAATATGTATTTCAATTTAATCATTCATTTTTCAGAGCTTCGATAGCTAGACTTCTATTTCGGTTTCTGGAAATCTCTGAGGAATTTAAAGATGGTGATTTTCTGTGAAAAATTGCCATGGAAAATACTATTTATTTATTTTTATTTTAATCAATATTTAGGGTTAGAAATATCAACTATCTTGTAAATACAACAAATCATCCATGAAAAAAAAATCGTTTTTTTCCTATAATAAAAAGCAGTATTTTTTCTAACAAAGGATTACAAGTTGTGCAGCATCATTTATTTAATTGATAGTTCAATTAATAATATCTATCTATAATTAAATATGCATTTATAATTTCTGAATACCTGTAAAATGTTATTTTATGTCTCACATTGTATGTGACATCTCTCAGATCGTAAGCGTGGGTATTTTTTCTTAATCTGAAAAAAATATTTATTTCCAATTTTTATAATAAAATATAAACGACAGATTTATTTTTGTTTATATTATTCACATAATAGCAATCTTCCAAATATATTGATAGATATATCAATAAAACCTAAAACAGTTAAAAAATGATGGCCTTATAAAAATTATTAAGAATCTTTATAATTATGTCTGGTCAACTAATCACTAATTAATAGACACTGATGTTGGATTTCGTAAAATATTATTTGAACCCTCATATTAAATATGAAGTTCAAATGTTAATAGTTAAAATTATATGCGACGTGTAAGTATGGAACCAGTAATGAAAAAAAAAATCCTACGCAGATTCGTGATTTTTGCAAGCAATTGTTTACTAACATAAAATAATGTCATTATAATGTCAAAATAATGTAAATTTTATTCATTGATTAATGTTCTAACTATAAATAAGCTATACACTTAACTTACAGTTTTGTCTTTACATTAGATAATTTCATAGAACCGATATCAATTCTGAGGAACATGTTTTCATGAGATCAAGGATATTTCATTTAATGTAATGACATTTTCAGATTCGAAATAGATAATTGGTGACCCAGCAATCTGACTTAGACCTATTTGTTGATTCTGAGCCAACAAGAAACTGGACAATTTGCAAAAAAGGGCAACACTGATATTTTTATTCCGTTTTGTTACCAGTAGTTACAGTTTCTTATTTTTTACTCTGGTACTGGTTTAGCTTTCTTAGCTTTCTTTGATGGTTTTGTAAATACATTCGTCTCCATTTTTTTATATCGTTTTTTTCAAATATTTCATTTCTGTCTTCTTAAGTCCCTTTATATTATTATCAGTTGCTATTATCACTAACAACATCTATCACATTTTTAAACATATGCTGTTTATATCGAGGAAAATACGTATTATCAAGTGAACTAAATTTAATATTGACATATTAAAGGCGGGAGTCGTAGTACTAAGATTTGATCCGCATTACTTAGCATACTTTCGTCAAGATCCCCCGCTTTTAATGTGTTAAACAATGGTTACTGAATATACGGGGTAATTCAAAAGGAATGTAGCAATCACAAACGGCTATAATTATTTAATTAAAAAGAATTTATCGATAAAATTGATGCATAATGTAGAAGAAACTTCAAAATATGTCACATATGATCTATGTGACTTATCTTGGTCACATGGACAATATATAGACAATATTCCTTTTCATGCCATATATTAAGAAGCATGTTTGCAGTTCACTGATGTAAACGCATTGCAAATGTGTACTTTGCTTCCCATTGGAGAACATACATATGCGTAACTCTTAAAATGCTTCCAATGCCGAAAACAAATTAAGCATTTGAATGCTCTTGCGTCTGTGGCTACAGACGTACTTCAGAATACATAGCGTGAAATGATCTTCTGCCGAAATATTGTCCATGTGAGGAAGGGAATTCATTTAGAAAACATCGATGGCATATGTATACAAAATTTCGTTTACATTATGTGTTAATCTTACAGATAAATTATTTTTCTTAAATAGTTGTTGCCGTTTTTTTATTGCTATGCTCATTTTGAATTACTCTATAGTATAAAATATGTAATTAAAAGTAAAGTGAAAAAGCATCGTATATTTAATCATGAAAATAAAATTTTTTAGCAATATTAATTTTCGGAATTTGAATGACGTCACCTTGTGGCAAAAGTTCCCTATCTCTTAACCTCCAGCTATATAATGATGTGTGTGATCAGTGCATCGAATTATTGAATTTTTTATATTTTTATCGGAAATTAAAGGAAAGAAATGCGTAAGTTTTTAATGCAAACTTTTTTGGTATTATTAGCAAATGGCATTATTACAAATGAATTACAAAAATATTATTAACAAATGAAATTAAAAGAACTAAAAAAATTACCAACATATTCTAAGAACGAAATTAGAATACCCCGAATCTCAATAAATAATTAAAGGTTAATAGGTCTTTTGAAATGCTTGCGTTTTTTCGAAATAGCAATAACAACTCCTGTAAAGGAAACACTTGCCGAGATTTGAAGATAATTGTGTATTCCTTTCATTCATGAAATGTTTGACACATTATCAGACAATAACGATAGTAAGATATAATTATTGTTATTTTGCATGATTTTTTGAGGATCTGATTAATATGTAAGTCCGTTAAGTATATCAAAAGTGATAAGAAAAGCAAGTAATGAACTTTTGTAAAAAAAATTTTCAATTCCATCTTAGCTCAAGAGAAAAGTTTTATTTCAGCAAATGTTTGTTAAATAATTACGATTAATATAAATATGGATATACATATGGCATAATCACAATATTAAGATGAAAAATAGGGAGCGGATTTCATCACAACTTTCTATACATATCGTGTTGGACTATTATATTTGTCTGTTACCAGTTATTTGCTTTCTATTGTTTTCGTTTTTCGTATGAAGGTGATGGTGGTCTATAACTTCTCATTGTAATAATTGAACTCTCATTCTTCACCTTGATGGGAAAAAAACTGAAATCCTTGCATTTTACCGATTGAGCTACTGCCTGTTAATTTCAATTTTCATTACAAACTGCTAAAACTCTAGTTTAAGTACTAAAAATTAAATTAATGAATTAATACTTTAAAAACCTATTAAAATCAAGTATCGTATACTAAAAGTTTTAAATATGTATTTGAACTTAAGTGGAGGAATAAAATTACTTTTTTAACGATTAAATATTTGAACAAGATATATAAATATGTATATAGAGGGTGAGCGTGAACTAATATTAAGGATTGAAATAAGAACAATTACAACTAGTACATATACTCATCAATTATTCATTAAGCCATTGCTCTTAAATATATTAAGCACCTTTTCAAAGAAATGTTAGTACTTTCATTTACTTCGAAGCTAGATGACATTTCTCTCAATACTGGAAGTTTCTCTTTATATAAGAGCTACAATAAATACCTAATCTAATTCGATTCGACATTCAAGAGAAAAGCACAATTTTTCAAAGACTTGTGACAAATGTATTCCAAAAAGACACAAACAGAGCATTAATTGAGAGGATATGTAAGAATTCTGTCAGATAAATTTATCTGGAAACATCATTAATTTTGTCAGCAGTCTTTCTCAAACTATATAAGGAACTAATTGAGGAAAGAACATATTTGCTTTGTGTTTTGAATGCCAAACAGTATGTCCACAAATTGTGTGACAAGAGAAAATTTTTAAAATCTGGATTCTATTTTATATGAAAAATATAGCAACTGAATACCATGAAAAATTTGAACAAACTTTTGTATTTGAATCGAATTAATTGCAATCTAATTCTACTATTTCAGGATCTATGAAAGATCAGACTAATAGAATGAAATTAATTTAAATGAAATCAGCTATATGTGATAGTTGCATTTGCAGATATATTTTTTCTGTCGCATATTGTAGAATGAAGTTTCACATTAAATAGATATCAAATGAAACATTAGTGTGAGCCTGATTTATTCACTTGGTAATAAATCTAGCATTTTTTGCTTCTTCTTCTTCTGTGTTTGAAATTTTAAATCAATTGTTCACCTATTTTTGCTTATATTGTACATCTCTTGCATTACCCCTCCTCAAATTCCAAATCACTAGAAGATTAAAATTAAATCCAAACAAATAAAAAAAGAAATACACTTTTTTAGAGTGCGCAGGATAGTTATGCAATTTTATTCTTTGAATGTCGTCACGATTTGTTTTCGTCTTCGTGCAAACATTTTTTTATTTTATAAATTTCATTTTTTTATTTTAGTTTAATATTTATATTTTAAACATTACTTTTTAATGTTTCCTGTTGCTTTAGAAGATAATATATGCCACACCCATTGGACACTATAATTTTATTCTCGTGTTTTCTGCTTTTGTTTCGAACAGAATTTTTAATTTACGCCTCTTGGTTCCAGTTAAGTTTAGTGATTATTATTTTTTCCTTTACATCTAACATATTCATCCAACTGGTAACTAATCGGAAATTACACTGAGAAGTTTCCGACAAGGTGATCACTTTCCTTTATTTGAGATTAATGGAGTACCCGCCTCTTTCGAAGCTATATTCATCCTTACATGTTTAGGGTTTGCGTCTAAGAAATGCCATGATCTGTTGATCTCCTTGGCCACTCAAAATTTTAATTGCACCTTAGTGGGCCAGACTAGTCAATGTATAATTATGAAAAACGACTCCCTTTTGATGATCTTCAAGATCATTTATCTTTCTAAATAAACAAATTTTTGTGGAATAAACCCAAATTTGATATTCAAATTAAAATAAAATATTGAAAAACCATTTATCTAAATTTCCAATGAGTGGAGTGAAAATATTAAATTTAAATCAGAACAAGAAAATATAAAATTGTTATAAATTTTCAACAAAAAAGGAAACGATATATTAAAATAATATGCACAAACTAAATGAAATTTCAATCATATAATAAAATTATCATTGCTAAATAACAAATCTACTCTAATCTTAGTGAAGTAACTAATTTATAAAAAGTTGTTATAGACCATATCACAATTACATATAGATGAATTCTACCATAAAAAAATAATGCTTTATGTCATTAAAAAGGATTTTTTGAAATTCAGCTCTGTGAATCACCAAATAAATTTTTAAAAATCTTACAAACACAAAAAAATTACAGTTTTTATCGCGTTAATTATATTTAGAAACTTTTCTTCAGGTATTGGCATTATAAAAGAACACTCTTTAACAACCGATACTAACGAATTATCATGATTTAATTTTAATTATTTAATTGATCATTAGTTGAATCGAGATATTGCGCTGAGTTGATTGAAACACCTTGCTCCAGGTTATGCCTCACAATTTTAATTCGCCTAAAATAGTGATATTGAAAATTTTATATCTTAATTAGATTTAATCGCTCACAAAGGGAATGTTTAAGATTTTATCTGGTATCGTCCTTTTTATAAGTCAAAAATTCTTTTAGAATAAATCTTTCGAATAAAATTATCACATTTGCAACCAAATACAGTTTGTTTAAATGTTTTAAAAACTCTCAAATTCCTGTTTAATAACGCGTTATTTATATTATATTTTTGTCTATAAAATTTGCTTTTCAAATATACTCTTACCATAGCACTATTTTAAATTCGAATATATCTTCAATTTCTTTTTTTCTAATTCAGCTATTTAAGATGCAATGATGCTTCAAAATCTTGCGTGAATTTTCAGACGATTTGGGTATTCAATCCTTTGTCAAAAGAAAATGGCATTTATTTTGAAATAAAAAATATTCACAGACTTGGTGATACTTTCTACAGTCTTTTACATCTTTATATGGATATAAATAGCAAAAAAGTTCCGAAAATAATACAACATTAAATTGATACATTGATTTAATTACAATCATTTGCCAGAAATATAAAGTATATAAATTGCATATTTGATTCTTAAAATAATTTTTTTCGAAAGATATATATTATATATCCTTAAATAAAAAAGCCTCTGCCTTTTACATGCATGTAAGAACCCATAGAGAAGTTAATTCATTGCTTTTAATTTTTACACTAAATTACAACACAGATCAATTTTTTAGAATTATTTAAAATTTGACAAATGCGATAACTTGATATAACAGCTCTGTCCCTGAATCTAATTTCATGAAAGAATATTTATTTCCTTAATTTTATGAATAACATTCCACAACAGTTTCCCTACCTTAATAAATTATTTTAAGATTGACTTGAGAAGCTTATGACATTGATAAAAGAGCCGACAAACATCAGATAGAAAGGGGTGCGTGTGACAAAAGAGAGTTGGCTCTCGAATCAAACTTTTATTTTTAATTTCGAAACTGTGAGTGGCGTGAAAAAGTTTCTTTCAGACTGCCTAGAGCCGCCTGTGGCGCTTTGCCGCGCATGCGTCGAATTCTGTCAGCTGCTAAGGTTTGTTGGGAACAGAAATCTCGCACTCTGTTGTGAAATTTCGTCTGCTATGCTTACCATCTGATTTCTCTTCCGTAGCTGCAGCCGATGAACACGTTGTTACTGAAGATGAAACCACGCTTTTATATAATTAGTTAGTGTCGAAAAAATTGATACGCAGTTATAGAGAAATGTGCGAGAAATGTTTAAATTTTGTTAAGGATTTAGTGTATTCAATGTAATGCTTTAATTTTTAAAAAGTCAGAATCTACGAATGTAAGTGAAATTCTAGATTCAATTCAGAAAAAAAAAATGCAATATTTTCAAAATGTATTTTCGTGAGTAATAATGATTCAATATGGCCCATTTGAACTTGAGAATTCTAAGTCTTATTAACTTACTGTAATTTTATGGAAAGTTATTTTAAACTTTTGAACTATGATTTAAATATGAATTATTGATGGTAAAATATTTAAATTTGCTAAAATAATTAAGCTTAAATTTAATCTTGCAATATTAAAAATAACAGGAATCTTTTGATTATTATTATTTTTCTATTCTAAACTTATAAAAATAAGTTGTGTGTTACCGCCTTGGAAATGTAATTACAAAAAAAGCGTTTTATTTTGGATTTTGAGTTAAAAATATGGCGATTTCTAAATTTTGTTTGCATTGAAACAATCTACTTAAAATGTAGATTGTATACTTTCTACATCTCCTAATGACTGTAAAATACAGTTTACAACTGTTTTTGTAAGCCAAATTCGTCTTAGATTATTTTCTTTTGAAAGAGAAAATTTCATTTCATAGGAAAACTTAACGAAAATATTTGAACCATTTTCATAGCTACGAAATCATGTAGATTTACTTTGAACACTTCTAAAGAAAGTGCGATTCTTTGGTTTTATTTTCTTTATGAATATTCTGAAAACAAATTATGATTTGTTGCAAAATTGAAAAAATAGGTATATAAAGATTCACGAAATATGACTTAAGATAACTCAGTGATTTGCATACATCAAAAGACAATGATTCTTGAATTATATATCTTATCGATACAATGATATTTGATATTCAGCAGTTATAAAAACTATGCTAGAGATGTCTTGTTTCCCAACTATCACTTTCCTCCACATTTGCATAACTTTGTGGATATTTGGAACAATTCCAAACATTGTAAAAGCTAGGAACTTTACTATGGGGTATTTGACCGGATCACAACGTAGACCAGGTAACAAAGGGTATCCTAGACCTGGCTTAACTATTTCTGGTGCCATAAGTCTTGCTGTTGACGAGATCAACAAATATCATCCGTTGCGTGACAACCACACGTTGACTTTTACGGTGGCCGAGACTTACGGTGAAGAATTAGAGAGCATATATCAAACTGCAGTATTATGGACTCAACTTGCATCTGTGTACATCGGACCACAAGAGACTTGCGTCCATGAAGCGAGGATGGCGGCTAGCTTTGACTTGCCTATGATTTCTTATGTAAGTTTGCTAATTTTATATTCCGTGTTTCTATTTTTTTACCAATTTTTTTTGCCAAATTCATGAAAAAAATATGCAGTAAATACTTTAATATATCTTAATTTCAAATTAACATAAAAAATCTATTGTTAGGATTTATTATAAGAAGTTTCTATTTAATACTAAAATATTTGCATAGTTTCTTTAGCTTGCTCTTAAAATTTATTGCATCTTAAAGTCGCCTAGAACTCCGTTTTTAAAAATTTGTATTAAATGAAAAGTAACGTATTGCTGCTATTTTTGTATGTATCTAATTTTAAAGTTTACGCATTGTATTAAATAATTTTCTCCTCTGGTTAAAAAGTTATCCGACTACTTTTTTAAATAATTTTTTGTACATTGCTTGGTTTTAAGTTTAAATTTGAACTCTTAAAAAAAATACTGGTTTTATATTTAATATCGGTGCATTACTTGATTTCTAGCTTAAATTAAAGATTATCTATCGTGTTAAGCGATTTTTTTTCTGAAACGAAAAATTTATCTACCTATTTTTCAAGGTTTTTATGTGCATTATTTTATTTCAAGTTAAAATTTAAACTTATTGAATACTCGTTTTTCTCTATAATATCAAATGCTATTTTATGACTTTTTGAATATGATGTGTTCATTCGTTAGAAATATACAACTTATGAAATGAAATTTTAATACATAATTACAACTTATAAGCAATAATTTAATATTGCTATATGCTTAAATAAGCAAACAGATCCACTGAACTACTTTAAAAAAATTAATTTTCAATGCGAAATAAAAAAATTATTAAATGATTTGATTTTTTATAGTAATATTAAAAATAAGACTTTTGAATGTTTATTAAATGATTTTTAGATAATTTAAGTACTTGAAATCTCTGGGAAACTCAAAATATGTTAAGGGAATCCTGATATATATTTCAACTAATGTACTACTATTTCAAGTTATAAATAATGAAGTGTAGCAAGATACATATAAATTTTCTGAAACTCCGTCAATAGTTAATCTTTTAAATGAAGATTATAAAAGATCGCTATTACAATAACTCGGTTAAGTATTTTAGCTGCTTCAATATCGCCATCTAATCTTATTAAATGAACGTTTATAGTATGTGATGATATAACACAAAAACAGACCACCTACCAAATATTTTATATTTTCTTTCATATACTGATTGGGATCATATTTTGAGTACTTAATTCATAGAAAATCCGTTGTTTACCTACTTTTTTTTTTTACTTTCTTAAATATTGAATAAAAGCTCAGAATTTTCTTCGGGAAATAAATTTATTCATCGATTGATTTTTAAGAAAAAAAGTTAAATGCCTTTGAACAAGTTAAATTTATATCAAATAAGTTTAATACATTCCTTGATAGTTTAGACAAATGCTATCCCATTCATTTCTATTTACTTATGAAAAAAAAAATTGTCCTGAAATATTCAATATTTCTAAAACTTTATTCATGTATTTTAAACTTTCCTTTCGACGAATAGTATTTTCAATAAACTGAGTCTATTCAAACTTTTATTCATTAAATTTATCTATAAAAGTTGAAAAGTTCTTGAAAAGTTCAATTATGTACCACACTAACATATTCTATATTCTATTAGAACATAAAATTTTAAATGATTTCTGTGTAACCAAGTTTATTGAAAATTTGAAATATTTTCTTTGGGCAACTGATTAAATAATTTTACATTCAATATTTGCTGGTGTTTATTACATTGATACAATGTTTTATATTATTAATATAAAGACATGCATATATTTATCAGCAATATATTTAAAGTAATATATTTTATTTCGGGTAATTTCATTAAGATAATTTAATATATTAAACATGAAAGTTAAATTATGTAAAAAATGTGCTACAATTGCTAAAATGCTATTCAAAATAAATTATTAAATTACTCATTTAACCCTCTTGCTGCGTAATTCCTTAAAATATATTGAGATGCGATGTTTGTAAATAAGTTCAAATATCTTTCAAATTTAAATGATTACACGATAACAATATAATAAAATTCTGCAATCCTAAAAATAAACACTCTAACCTGCAAAATCACCGGAATGCAACAGAAAATGAATTGATTGCCCACCCTGAGAAATTAAGGAATGGGCAGCTGGAGGGTCAATGCAATGAGATGAAGGAAATGTTAAGGGTGAATCAGAATCTTTCATATTTTTAGATCTTAAATGCTTGCTATCAGGTATATTTGAATTTAAACCTTCCTGTAATTGCAAACATAATTTAAATGCAGAGCATACTGTGTTTCCGAATAAGTATGACATTTGCTCTTTACATACCTTTATAGATATAACATGTCTCAAATAGAGTACACTGAGCGATTAATATGTCCCTAGGTCACGACATTTAAGATTGATGATTTCGAATGAAGGTAGCCTTCATTTAGTTTTAATGGCATTCCTTTCTGAAATAATAAGGATTATCTTGGTGCGTACCTCGTAATTTTGAGTACTGTGAGATGAAGACGATGATCCCCAAAATATAATTGCCGATTCTATTCTGTTATACTACACTAAATAATGTGAGTTTAGTCCTGGTAGATTTAATATTTCAACTGCCTATCCCACGATTTCAGCAATTCTGATTTCTGTTTCAGAGTCATTGCTCTTGTCCCACATCTTAAAATTGTATATACTTACTGTTACACAAATTTTCTCTGGACTTAATTACTCGACACTTTACCTTTCATAATTGATTCATTTAAATCTTGCCAAATGTTAAACTATTTTTATCGCAGTATGGTAAAGAATGGTTCCTGTGCCAAAAAACCCCAACCAACCATCTGTTTGGCGCAGAATGATCAAATATGGCTTTTGCGTCATGAAACCAAACCAGATAAAACCCGCAATCCCTGTGGATTGGATGTCAGTCTATTTTCTGTTGCATCGAGCCTTTTTTGTTTTAATGTGTTTATAGTTTACGATTGACATTTTTTATATTGCATAATTATCGGGCTGCTTGCAATAACTGCGAATGTCTTTTAAAAATATTTAAGCTTATTTATAAAAGTCGCACCGAAATAGAGCTGTTAGCAAATTCCATAGTCGGAGAATTAGCATGAATAAGATTCGCTTATTTTTGGGAATTTTGGTGGAATTTTTTTTTTTTGGAATCTTAACATTCCAAAGAAAAATCGATCCGCAGGCCATCATGGGGCAAAACATAACGAAATCATGTGGAGAATTTTTCTCAGCAAAGAATAATAAAGAAACTTGGAAAATAATTTAATATTATCGTAAAGGAACAGATACCCGGGGACTTATAAGATATTTGATATAATCTATTCCATAATTTTATAGTGAACAAACTATTCTGCGGTATTCCCGGTTGGCCCTATTATGCAATCGGTTAAATTTAAACCGATATTTAATTAACCTTATTTTATTTTTGTCCCTAAAGCAAAAAAAAAAAAAAAAACAAGTGTTCTCGTAAGAATCTCTTGTGAATTCAACTAATATAAAACATTTTATTTTTGTCCCATTTCTCATTTTTAATGCTTCAGAGGAACGTAAAATGTCGCATTGTAAAATTATTATTGAATCCCATGAAACAATACTTTCGATTTCGCTGTAGCTATTCAATTCCCATGTTGTACACGGCTATCATAAACATATTTTCTTTAACCACGCTCAGAAAAAGCAATATTAATTTTACATTTATTATTCACTATGAATTATTTATACAATGCCATCTAGAATGTTTTCTAATCTTTTGTCTGTAACATATTTTTACTCATTATATATGTAAATAAATCTATCCTCATGTGTAGATGAATTTGTTTTCATGTGTAGATGAATTTGTTTTCA
>JAPMOQ010048382.1:3932508-4028054 GCA_026543055.1 Argiope trifasciata
TGTAGATGAATTTGTTTTCATGTGCAGATGAATTTGTTTTCATGTGCAGATGAATCAAAAGTTTACCTAATAGTAAATGTAAAGTCAATTTGTTTCCGTTCCGATTTTCTGATATATTAAAAAATATTTATTTATAGCTTTTTTCACAATATTGTGTTTAAGTTTATTACAAAAATATGTCAAATTTTAACTACTCTGGAGTTAATAGATGATACTTAATCCATGGTCATGATACAAATTTTGATCTTTGATATTCGAATTTCTTTAAGACCACGCTGATTTAGTTGTAAAGTGTTAACTTGGAGCCAGATGGTTCCAGAAGGCTGGTTCTAGACCTTATTCCACAAAATATAGCCTCAATTTTTTTCATTTTATAAATCTAAAATCGCTGTTCAACTTCATTTTTTTGGTCAAATGTGTATTTTAAGAGAATGGAAAATGGCCAGGAGTGGTCATTTAAGTACAATACTGATGGTACCAGCTAATCTCAAAACCCTGACAAATATGACGTTAAAGATTGATAGTTTCATTCCAACTGTCTGTGAGAGTGCAGATGAGGAGAAAGAGAGCCCTTTACTACCCCGAAAGGAATGTTAGTTTGACTGTTCGGTCAATGTAAGGTTGAACAAATACTTATTCAGCAGTCGATCACAACAAATCCTGTCGATACTGCTACGTTCAGTGGCGTCGGAGTGGTCTGCTGTAATGCAAGAAGCCAGGAGTGGTCCTAGTTATCCGTCGGAGGCTTAAAATTATTCATTACTAAACTAAACTAAAAAGCATGAAAGAATTCATCAACTCTGCTTTATAGTAATAATCCATATTTTAATAAATAGAATTAATCAATAAATTAGTACGTTATCCTTTTTATAAAAATTGTAAAAGTTAAAACTTTTAGTTAGCTAAGTTAACTTAGCAACCAATACCTATACATACATACATACATTCATCCATCCAAATCTTCTTTTGGTGCTGAATATCCCAAGAATGAACTGCAAATGATAGAAATAATGGTGCTAAAACGGATTTTCATCTCAATAGGCCGATTGAATCGCTGTCATCGCTCCATTCCTAAAGAATAAATTGCATCCTTTGACTGCATTTTCAACCAGTTTTACGTATTCCAAGAATTCATGCTTTTGAAATCTCTCCGTCTTTGTGATAACTTTGTTCGATGCAATTTTTCATATTTCAGTATCATTATTCCGTAATTTGGATTCATCAATACTCAATTTTGTTTCGGATAATCCGCTTATTTGTAGTAGAATTATATAAATTTATAATATTTTTTTAAATAAGTCAACGAGGATAATATATTTCGATTTTATGCATAAATGGATGTCATTATATTTTTAATACCTATTATTGTCTTACGATGTATATCAAAAATAGGCATATCAATTATATTAACGAGATATAAAATTTAAAAACAATTTGTACGAATAATATATATTTTACATTATAATAATTTTTTTCACTTTTCTGTCTGGATTGTATTTCAAAACTTACGCAAATGTTGAGAATCAATTTAAGGTTTAGGATGGCCTAGTGGTAAGGTAGAATTCGTTCTTTTAAAATTTGATAAACGACTTCACTAAAGAGACGGCGTGAAAGCGGTTCTAGTACCCATTAAATCCATCGGGTCAAGACCTCTCGTTGGTGTGGTGTGGAAGTTTCACATCTTGCCAGCGATGTTGTTGCTCATTTCATCCGAATTCGGTATTTTCAAATATCCTTAATGTTTCTTTCAAAACAGGATGTTAATGTAACCAAACGAAACAAAACGGATTCAATACTATGCAAAACGATCTATGAAGGAAATGCCAACAACAATGTTTTTATAAATAAGCTACTTAATTGAAGATAATATTTCATAACTATTTAGTAACTCTAAATTAACCCAACAAAGTTTCTGGAACCAGACACAGCACACAAAATAGTATTTTAGTTGATGAGCTAATCAAGTGAAATAATATTGTAACTACCTGTTCTGAGTTAATTTTATTCACTTTTATCGGATTCCGATTGACTTTTATGCTTGTAAAAGTGAACACAAATAGATTTTATTAACGTGAGGTTGCATGCTATAAACTACAAGAATATAGCATCCATAGCTTTTATGCTTATTCAATCTTCCGCCACTCGGAAAAAAAATTTCCCTCTTTTTAGCAAGAATTTTCTTCGTTTCTGAATCATTGAGTGTTTTTTACCTAGTACCAAAAATATTTGGAAATTATGTTCAATAAGGTTGTCTAAATAAATTATCTTGATAAAAGCTCTTAATGGTCTTATACATAAAAAAATTAAGTATTTATAAAATGCCATTTTTTTCGAAAAAATCAAATTATATTATTATTTGAATAGTGGTTTAAGGTCAAAATGGTATAGCTATATTACGGGAGCAATTATTAGACGGATTACTTTTCCCTTAACTTATTTCTGTACACATAAGTTAAACTCGATGATTCAAAATCTTTTTTTTTTTTTTCCTAAAAGAAAAACAAATTTAAAATGAAATCTAGGATCGCAAATTTCAAGTTATCATGTGAGAACAATATTATTTTTAAGTCATTATTTTTTTTAGTTAATATCTTAATTCGTATCATTTCTCTCTCTCTCTCATATGTATAAAATATTTTTTTAAACTTTCATTTTCAATTTTTCTAGTTGGAAAACAAAATTAAGGAGCTCAATCGATTTTAATATGAAAAAAACAAAAAAAAAAAAAAAAAAACTTCTGATAGTCTCGTATTTGTTTCAAACCTTTTTTACTTGTTATTGACTTAAATTAAGAATTCAGGAAATTATATTTTTCCAAGCAAGTTTTAACTTAGTTGACGATAAATCACGAAATGTCATCACATCCTTCTACATTTTTATTAAACATAAAAGAGAAAAGTTTATACCTCAAAAGCTATAAATCACCAATTTGTCATCACATTTTTATCAAATATCACTTTCTATTTCATTTCATAGACTCACGTAAGGAAAATTGCATATTTCCAGATTTAATTTGTGGTAGTAATTAATTTTTTAACTAGAGCTTTTGTAAAAGTGATGACAAAAAGACAATAAAAGCTCATTTTTTGCTATGCTCGCGCATATTAAATTTTATTTTTATTTTACACGAAATTAACTATTGAAAATATAATATAATGATATTAAAAACAATCACTAAAAATAGAAATTTAATTTATAGATCAGTACACTAGCATCATTGAAACGATTTTTTTTAGAACTTCAGTAGGATGATGAAACAATTTTACTCTGCAATATTTTCGCCAATAAATAAATCAACAATGTGTTGCATACGCATTTTAAGGCTTCAAAGCAGCATGTTCTCACATAATAATACGAAAAAATCTCACTATATGCGTCATTTATTAGCATCATTAAAAATTATTCAGTCTGTAAAATGGGCGAACGTAACGCTCTGCATGAATTGTAATAAAATGAGTCATTCGAATTCTGGAAATTAAATCCTTATCTTCTGTATTCCCTGCTTGAGTGAGATTTGTACCGATTGCTAACATTATTGGCTGTCTTCTCTTCCACCGGAAAGATTATGCTATTAATGGTGCATGAAGGTAATTATACAATTATGATTGAATTATTATTCCTTTGTGAATTTCTGTTGTAAGATAGTTCTGAAATTGAATATATTAACTATAAGTTATTTAAATTTGTATAAAAATCCGCTTTGACTTATAATATAAATTTGAATAGAAAAAGCTATTTTGAAGTCGCTGTTATATATAGCACATTTTGTTACTGAGCTTCTATAGTTAATTTTAGAATATAGTTTTGAAATGTATTCTTTTTCAATAAATATTTACAAACTATTTTTATTGTTTTGTGTAGATTGTTTTTTTGTTGTGAAAAGGAATGTAACGACAAATTATAAATGTTGAATTTATATTTTCGACATGGAATAGTTTGTAACAAGGTTAAATAAGACATTCAATCTGCTCATTCATAATATCTTTATAAATCATTAAGGTTTGTGAAATCAAAAATATTCATATATACATACAATTTTTGATAAAATTATTGAAAAACATTTAAGTCTTTAAATATTTTAAAATATTCGGAAGATTAATAATGGGAAAATTTGGAAATTTGAGATAAGTTTATTGTATCATCTGTATTCTATATAAATTGTTTCACCTAACAAGGACAACTTATTATTTTTCTATGAAAATATTTTATTAAAATTTAAACAGAACAAAAGGTTACCTTGTTTGCTAGAAAATCTTTATAATTCAAGTCCAAGCTGACAAAGTAAGCAGTTCTGTCATGTTATTCGTAATGCATTTGCATCTATTGAATTACAAAAAAAGTTTATACCATTATTAATCATCTAGATGAATCTTTTTTCCTTGGAGTTTATCAAGAATTATAAATTTAGAAATGGTAAAAGCGCCATAATATAACATGGTTTTTTCTTTCTCAATTATTATCAGTAATAATTAAATACAGATGGAGCTACAATTGGAATTGTTTTTCGTATCTTCATAATACTTCATTCACAAAAATGGGATAAGGGGGGATATATTTTGCTTCTTTAATACTGCAACGTACTGATCCATCAACATCCCCCTTCCTCTTCTAGCTATATCACTATCTTTAATGTTGTTTCAGCCTGATAGAGATTCATTGAACAAATCTTTTCATTAATGTAACAACCTGGAAAGAATATTGTAAAAAATAATTCCTTCAAATGATTTTTTTCCTTCCCAAAATCGTCGAATTTCGATCAATTAAAGTATTTCATGTGAATTTCACAAAAATGTTTGTGAAAATTAATTCAAGAATGAATTTGATCTGATATACCATATTAATGAAGCATCTAGATAAATTGTTTATAAAAAGCTTGAAGAATTTAGTTCTTTTGATATTTCAATTAGAAGTTATATCATGAAAAATATCATGATAAAGTGATTTTTATTTCAAATTTATAAAACTGTTTAATGACTCGTGTTTTGAATAATTTTATATTGAAATTATTTCATTCCATATGAATATTTCATAATGTTATATTCAAAAAGTATTGTTCTTCTATCTTTAATTTATTATTTTGAGCATGAGATTACCTATTCTAGTCCAAAACATTTTTCAAATGCTTATAGTGTGTTTCAGAAATAAGTTTGTTTCACCGTTAATTTTTAGCATTTAACAATAATTTAGTAATTTAAATAATTGATATTAATTTTATTCATAAAACATTAAAACTTTTTTTTCTGATGTGAAATCGTCTAAAAACATTTATAGAGATATGATTTTCTATCTCTAAGAACGAAATTCATAACTATCCGCATCATTTAAAGTATTTTGAATCTAATTTATACCTGTTAAAAGAAATTTAGGACCTTCAAACTGAGTTGATATACATATATCCTAAAATTTATTGTGTATTCAATATTTCTTTCAATTTTTTTTCCTTATGTGCATCCCATAATCTGCGGTTATTATTTAAATGATCATTGCTATGCTAAACCGCGCATAAACAAGCTATTTACCCTTTGATATATGCACCTTAAAATTTGAAAACTTTTTTTCTGCTATCAAAAATATATGCAACACATCGCGTGATCTTTAAAGTTTTATGTTCCTGTGAAAGATAATTTTTCATCTCTATGCTATGTAATTTAAGAGATTTGTTGTTGCCATATTAGTACAAGAATTTTAATTGGATTTCTAATCTTCCATTATCTTTAAAATAAGCTTAAATTTCTTTTGTTTGGTTTTGCAGTAATGTAGTTCCTCGTTAATTACTATGGATTTTTTTCTTTTAATAATCTGAAAGAAAATTTTAAATTATATGCAAGCCTGAAATTACCACAAATTACAAGCCGAACCGGAAATATAGCATTTGTTTTCATTGAAATTACTATATTTCATTTGTTGTTGTTTTAATTTTCATATGAGCACTAATGATTCAATAAATAGATTTTATTCATTAAAATATAGAAAAATGTACCTATTTATTTGTTATAGAAATTTTATTGCCAAATTCCCTAAATCCACGTATGAATTGTCATAATCAACTCTTTTAATTTTATAAAAGCCAAAACATTATTATAGAAATTATATCAAAATCATTAGCATTATTAGAAATTTTATCATTGGATTATCATTATTAGAAACTGTATCATTGAATTGTCATTATTAGAAATTGCATCATTGAATTGTCATTATTAGAAATTGCATCATTGAATTGTCATTATTAGAAATTGCATCATTGAATTGTCATTATTAGAAATTGCATCATTGAATTGTCATTATTGTGAAATTTCAATATGGGTATTATAAATTTTTATTCCAAATTATTTTATTTTTAATTAAAATCGTTGCTATCCCTTAACAATATTTCCACTTTGGAACTAAGAAATGTTTATCTGGATTAGTCAAAATTTTGCGTTCAGTAAAAATTCAAATTGATTGTTAACTTATCAATAGTAAATTATTTTTAATCGAATCAGTGATACAAAATTGATTTCTGTGTAAATTACTTTCGCGTAATAAAATTCGCGTATGTTTCATATTATTTTCCAATTTGATGCATATTCTTTCTAATGCAAATAAAACTTATTAAGAAATTTGTTATTACGAAGAGTATTGGAAAATATTTTTCTATTGAAGACACAAAAGACATAAAAAGATCTTTTAAATATAAGTAATGATGCAGATATTAATTTCACTTCAAGTGTAATGAGAAGCATGAGGAACAATTAAAAGGAGTTTTTTTCCCCTTTTATCACAGCAAGCAATGTGTTCCACATTTAGTCTTTGAGAAATAGCATTCTATTTTAGAGAAAAGAATTTTGCGGGAATAATAAACTAAATCATGTAATGTTCTAAATTCCTACAATGTTTGCTACATTATAGGAAATCTCATCATTCACATAAAATTCTTAGCATTGAGTATACCCTGGGGAAAGGCGCTTTGTTAAACAATTTGCTAACAAACCTTAAATAGTAGTATTCGTACAGATTATAACTAATATTAGCATTTTGAAATTCCCCCGAAAATATCTACTTTGGATAAAATTTATTTTGGCTAAACGATATTATCATTTCCTAACGTTTGCTTAGTGCCCGTTTGGCTTGATATCTCATCTAAGAAAATGGTTTGTAGTATATTCATGGAAGGGATAAATCATACATAGGATAATAAATATGAATTTAAATATCAGAATTACTGGCATTGCCATTAGAAAAGTACTGAATGAAAGGTATTAAGATTAAGAAAATATCTAGGTGAAAAAATAACATATTGACAGCAACTGTCAAAATAGCTATATTTACAAATCCTATATATAATATGATTATTCAGAGATACGTACCTTAATAGATTGGAGAGAAATTTGTAAATGTCTATTTTCTGTTTAAAAACTTTTTTTACAATGCTTTATTTTGAAAAGAAAAAGAAAAGCTAGTTATCCGATTCTTTTAAAATATTGCTGTGGAAGGAAAAGTTACTTTCCATTGCAGGTGTATAGTTAAAAAAGATGCTCCAAACAAAAAATAAATTCGCTTAAAATTTTAAAAAAATAGATAGTTAATATATGTAAGGAAAGTGAGTATCTGATTGATGGATTACTTAGAAGAAGTTCGGCCACTTTAGAGCTTTCAGTAATGGCTTTTCTATATAAAGTTTTTTTGATACAATACTTTTTCCATTAGAAATATGGAATAAATATCAATTAGACGTAACTGATCACTGTGAAACTTTGATTCAATGAATAAATTGTATTTTAAAGCCACTAAATGTGCAATTTTAGAAAATATTTCGTCAGAACAGACATTGCATCCATTTTTTTTAAACTTCGTCTTGATTTTTAAAGATAAATATAAGTTTTTACGACGTTTACAATAAGCAAACCAATATGAACAATTTTTGTTGATATTATAATATAATCAAAAAGAAATCTGAAAAAACAGATAAAAAGATCCAATATTGCCTTGCTTTGGCAACAAAAATCTAATTTTGAAAATCTAATTTGCTTATATAACGAAAGTAGTTGCTTATATTATGAGTGAATCATTACTATTTACTTACAGATTTGGTGATAGTCGTTTTTGTAATAAGTATCCAGAAATTAAAACTTGATTGAAATTTGAAATTTCAAAAGTGTTGCATGTATCTATCTTTAATGTAATATAGCCATTTGTCATTCATATGAAAAAAGTGCCTCATATTCTCAACGTGAAAATTCACATAATACGAATTCGTAAATTGGCATAACAGAAAAATTGACAGCAAAGATACCAAAGTTTTCTAATATTGGTCATATATTTTCGACGAGTTTAAGCTATTTTTTAGTTTTACTCATGGCATCGACTTGTGAAGATTTTAGTTCGTTTTTTTATATTCTAGTCAGGAAATATCGGTATATTTTCTTATTTTTTATTCTAATCACGTTCACATGTTTTAAATTTCCCTGCAAAAGCTTGGTGTAGTAAGCAGAGAATTTGAAGAAAGATTGGTCTTAAATCACTGCAAAGAAGTTTGATACTTTTATTGAGTTAATGAAAATACCCATGAAGACATCCAACTTCAATTGGTTAAATGAGATGCGCATCTTTCTTTGCTTTGGAAATCTTAAATATGAATGCGCTTCACTAGAAATTCATTTAAACCTATTTCAAAGTAAAACAACATGCTGATGAAAATGATGCTATAAATAAGATAAAAGAAAAAAAAAGTAATAAAGAAATAGGAATATACAATTATAACTCTTCAAATATAAATAGTGACATTTACAAATAATTTTAGGATTTCGTATGAGGGGGTTTTGTTTCATGAAGTGGCTAAAAGATATTTTTTTCTACACTTCAAGTCTGTTACAGTTAGAAGAAATGTATAATGTGAAACTATTCCAAATTTTTAACTGCTGCAATAAAAAGATGAATGTTTTCAACTGCTCTAATAAAAAATAAATACTTTGGTATTTTCAGACTACTAATAGTCAGTGTTTTTATATATTATTCAGATTTATATTGAAATTATTACAAACATTACAAACAAGACAAATAACTCTCTTGCCACATTTAAACATGAATGATGTTACATTATTGCTTTTAGAATATGAAGTTTCCAACAATGAAAACAGAATACTCATTAGATACTTTTGCACTTTTATAAATGTTTCACAAATAAAATTGTTGGATTAAAGTTTAATTTGGATCCTTATTTGCATTTATGGAGTTATCGCTCATCATAGCCATAATCATGGCGCTTTTATCAAAGAAGTGAAAGATGAACATGCTCTATACATTCGTTGCATTATAAATATATAATATAAAATTCATTTTTAAAGGCTTGATTACTAAGACATGTTACTGAATTAGAGAACATGGTTGTAATATTTTCAGTTATTTCTGATTTAATCATTAAAAAATCTTAATTTATTTGTGTACTGCAAATTAAAAATTATGCTTACTTTTCTTCTTTCATTATTTTTTAAATTTTAAAATAAGAATCTTTGAGTTGATGATTTTTTTTAAGAACAAATCCAAAGCTTACATTCAGCATTTCGAGTTAATACATCGAATTGGTGTTAGTTTCATCATGGGTACCAGCTGCACTATATTTATCTAGCACCGATCAATTCCTTCGAAATATTTGTCAAAATAATTTACGATCGCCCGAGCTATGCTAGTCGTTTTAACTGTTCGGTAAGCTGGCGGACGGATGGAGAATAAATGTCTAATGTGATCAATACGCTGTTGCCAATCAGTCCCGCAGGAAATTCATATAATAAAATTAAAAGCAAAAACATAAAATACTAATGCAATTTCGTCACATATTTTGAGCGTTGCACTAGAGAAGTTTCCTTCAAAACCCAGACAAGATAACTTTTATTTATCGAAAGGTGAAATTTAAAAAAAAAAAATGAGTGAAATGTCAACTCACTGGTGAAATGTGAGCATAATAACTCAACAAATAAATAAATAGATTAAAGTTTTTATATTTTTCTGTTTCTTTAAAAAATATAAAAACTTTTCTCCTATAATTAGGCATTCAAGAATGAAATAAATTCATTCTTAAGAAGAATTCGAAAGGATTTTTTTTTATTTATGGCTTTCCGCCAACAAATTCGGCAGTGTGCTAATAAACTGATATATACAGGAAAATAAACTTATATTTCGAAACATATATAAATAATATTTTGGTTAAGAGAAATATGCTTGAAAAATACTTTTTTTTGTCAATCAGATGTTCTTACAAATGAATAAACCCATGCATGTTAATTCTTCGAGAATATATATCAAAAAGCCGACCAAAGTCTATAACATCCTTTTAGGTTATCTTGTATATCAGTTATGACTTAAAGAAGAGTACGGTGAACTGATTTCTCCCAAACGCGTTGGGAAAGATATTGTTGTAGTATATAAGATGAAAGATTATAATAAGAAGTAGTTGACGTAATTAAACTACGCCAGTCAAGTATTACGGCATTAGCTAGTGATAATAAATTCTATTGTATATAACTCTAGTGTTGCTTGTATGAAAATGTACAGTTTAAGGATTCTGATATACTTCTTACAATAGTCATTTTCTCACTGCGTTTTAAAAGGTATAAATTATAAGAAATTAATTGAAAATTATCTAAATTAAAATTATTAAATGATGGAGCATTTGTTATTAAATTATGTTTGACAAATATTCTTGAAAGATGAATAATCACTAAACACACTTCTTTTAAATTTAAGAATATGATTGACTAGAAGTTTCCTTTTAAATTCTTAGAATTCATGACAATCATAGTTTAACCATAAATCTGTAATGAGAATTTTAATAAAATGTTTATCTCACTTACTACATTCGTAGAATTCGTAGGTTTTTCTTAATTTATATCAAATCGAATTTCTTCTCCTATTGCAAAAAAATAAATATATACATGTCATTAATCTAGTAAATTAAAAATATAAAAATCAAATTCCATTTCTTGAAATTATTCCCCAATTCTATGTGTCAGAAATCACCAGAAAGTTTTTTTGAACTATTTAACATAATTTCTTTTATAACATACTAGCCGCCTTTGGCGACCAGCTGGTTCGCCATGAGTAATGCGTTCTAAAATTTTCAATTAAATCACATATTCATTAGCCTTGAAGTAATTCCGGGCATTTATTGGCCTGAAATTAATATTTTCTTTAAGATGATGGACGGAAAGTTCTAAAAGAACCCGTTTTCTTGATAATATTCTTTAATTTTATAAATCAGTCAGATTTAATTATTGGTTATGCTTCCAAAATATTAAAAATGTATTTTTAGGTGATGTTGCCGAAATATTAAATATATTTTTTGAAAGAAAGCGAAAAAAAAATATTAATGATACAGATATTGCAAACGATTATAGAAATATGCTATTAGGTCGGGAGTTCAATGCATATCCTGTCTAAATTCAATCAGGTTTACCGTAAATAAAGAATATTTATTGAATTAATCATTTAGATATTGCAAACGATAATAGAATTTACGATGATAGTTTTTTTTATTATTTGAACTTCCGTCATTGTTTTCTTTTCTTTTATCCGGTCACGTGATCAAAAAACATAGTTAAAATATTTTTTTAAAAATTTGTTAAAAATAGAGGCTTAAGTTATACATTAAAACACTGATACCATTAGAAAGCTAATTTTTTAATCTTTAAATTGATGTAAAAATCATGTTTGTGCGATAATATTTTCGGAAGTTATAGCGGAAAAACGTCGAAATTTCGGTTAAATTTTAATTAATTCAAATTATAATTAAAAATTCGAAAAAAGGGCTCCAAGGTGCACATTCCCGACCTCCAAGGTATACATATACCAAATTTGGTAGCTGTAGGTCCAACGGTCTGGCCTGTAGAGCGCCAACACACACACACACACACACACACACACACACACACACACACACACATTGAGCTTTATTATAAGTATAGATATGCATGGACTTTTTGCCTATTTAGCAAATCTATGCACTCTTTTTAATCAAAACATCATCGTACATACATTCCTATTACGCATAAAATTCACTTGGAACCAATAAACATGTCGAACATTTAAAAACAAATGAGGGGAGGAGTTTATCATGTTTTTTTGAATATATATATAGATATTTTATTTTAATTATCAGTTGCAATGGAGGGTATTTATGTAAGATAATATTTATGTAGTACTGCACATATATGTTCTTTCTTGAAAGTGGTATTTATTTCAACATTTTGCCCCTTGAGTGCCCTCTTCAATATTAAATTTTGAATAGCCCTCTTCAATAAATTGATACAATAAATCATTGTTAGAAATTAAATAAGGTGACATTTAAGGAAATTGAGAAATAGCATTTTAATGTTTATGCTATTAGAATGTATTGCTTCATTATTTGAATGCAATTAAAAAGTATTTTCTGAAAAAATGTGAAAAAAATGCCAAGGTTGTAAGTATATTTCTCTCTGTTGTAATTTTTTGATGATTTAAATAAATAGTTTTTTTAAATAAATACTATATAATATAATTTGGCATTCTTTTTTTTTGTAAAATATTTACACATTAAATAAGTTATATTTATTACTTCAAATATTTTTTTGATTTGACCCCTAAGGAAAAAATTTAGCCAACTTTAAGACAAGGGTGGCAGAATTCTATAATTAGGATTCTATATGCTTCGTCGTACATGTATATTATCCTCAGTGATTAAGCGGTTATTATTAAAGTAATGAGTATTTATTAATATAAAAAGTCCACAAACTCACTTAATTTTTTTAATCAATCTGGATTGTCTGAATGTTACTATCTAATTTCTCCCCCTTTTGGTAAGTGAATTTTTATTGATTCAATACCCTTGGCAAGTCGTTTGTTTGTTAGAGACGCTCGGATAGACATGGAGGGGAAATTTATTTGAGAGAGAAGAAAATTCTCTAAAATAACTTAAAAGATGTTAGATCATACATTTGCTTTACAACTTTTACTAAGAGGATACCAATTTCCTGTAACAACAATTTAAGACAATTCTGGGGTGGATATTTTTTTACTACCGTTGAAAAAGAGACCTCCACGTTCCAGTATCTGATGTACCTGAACTAAAATATCGTAGAAATGACTCTTAATAACAAAAAATTTTAAGCCCAATCAGTACATATAATTATTAAAAATAAATGGCATATCGCAATGACTGAAAATTTACACTTTTAATACACTACAAATTTAAAAACAATTTATGTTAAATATCTATTGCAAAAGGACGCTTCAAGTGTAAAGATAATGGTATTTGAAATAATGTGTCAAATAAATCGGTTTAGGAAAATAACCTCTTTTACCAATTCGAATATGCAAAACACATAATCTTTAAAACTAATTTTTGAATACATTTATTAATCACCAAAGTCCTAGCTACCTAAAAAATTTTTCGCATTATCCACACTTCTTGTTATTGAATGCCTAGTGTTTAATTTAAATAATTATGAATTATTTGCCATTACAACACAATAATTTTGGTTTAAATCTTTGCGTGCTGATGATTGATTTAATCAATGAAATGTTTTTTTTTCTCTAACAGATTTTGAAAAATTTTATTTACTATATAAAAATAAGGTAGAGAGCAAAATTAATATTGCCTTCATTTTTTTTATTCTTCCTCTTTTAGTCAAATTCAGACATTTCAATTTTATATTTGTCTTTTCACTTTATAGCTCACTAGTTATTTTTTTTGTCTTTGTAATGTGTTGGAGTTGTTTCTTTATTTGAAATTCTAGAGAAAAGTCGCATTTTAATTTCTTAGTTTGAGAGATACTTAAATCTTGCGAGCATTTAAAAAAAACCCACTGATTTAATTATTTCATTTGTAATTATTTAGAAATTCAATTTATGATTTATTTTTTAGTAAATCAAAATTAATTCCATGTAAGTGTAATTTATTTTTGTGCATTAATTTGAGAAATTTTATAATTGGCATCTTATGCATGATTTTTCAGCATTAAATATTGAATTTAAAATATTATAAATTTATATTAATCTCAAACAAAAATCATTTTGTTGACTGTCTCTATCGACATTAAGATATTTTAAAGATAACTTTTAAAGATATTTAAAATCAAGAGTCATGGTACATTATGTGTCAACAAAGAAAACCATTCGATATATATATATGTGTGTGTGTGTGTGTGTGTGTGTGTGTGTGTGTGTGTGTGTGTGTGTGTGTGTGTGTGTGTGTGTGTGTGTGTGTGTGTGTGTGTGTGTGTGTGTGTGTATCTATCTATATTAAAAAATAACATAATTTAAATTCCCAAAAATTAGATCTTTAATTTTTTTTTTCCTCTAGTTTTTCTCTTTAAAGGAATTTTAAAGGTGGAAATAGTTTCTGAATGAAAAAAATGTAATAAAAAATAATAAAAATAAGTATAATTAATTAGTAAATAAAAGAACACATATATTCACATACATTTTATTCGTTTCAAATTATACATGTATAATATAAATCTTATTATAATACATCAAGATTTGTTAACTTCTTTTATATTAATATACATTTCTAAAATATATTCTTTTTTAAAATATATATTTTGTTATTTCAATGATACAAGTCTTGATTTTTTTCTCATTATGTGCATCCTTTTGCCTTTTCTTTTTTAAATGTATTACTTTTAATAATTCCTCGTTCATTTTATTTTATGCTAAAATGGAATATACCTT
This sequence comes from Argiope trifasciata, assembly GCA_026543055.1. Taxonomy (NCBI): domain Eukaryota; kingdom Metazoa; phylum Arthropoda; class Arachnida; order Araneae; family Araneidae; genus Argiope; species Argiope trifasciata. Next base: position 3,947,191 of record JAPMOQ010048382.1, read on the forward strand.
TTTTCATCTGTCAGCTTGAGGCGATTTAATTCAGCTATTACACCAACATATTGGGAGGACACGTGTTTTGAAGATATATATATCTATGAATATGATTTTTTTATTGTTTTTACAGAACAAGTCATGCTAAAATCAATAACATTTTTTACGGACATATTAATCCAAGGTATTTTACTTGACAACCTATTTTCAAAGCATAGCTGGAAACAAAACTCATTTTACTTTTATCGCTACTAATTTAAGTCGAATGAAATTAATTTTAATATTCTCAATTCAAAAAAAAAGCTAGAAACATCTGTTCTCTTTCAGAGTAAATTGTTCCCGCGATAAACTTCAAAAGTCAAAAAGATATTATTTATATATATATATATATATATATAATTTATCTACCCACGGATGCTAGATATTTAAGGTCTGTCAAATGCAAAGCCTGAAAAATATAAAGATGGGTTTTTTAAAGCACTGATGATATTAAGATATGAGCACTATTTTATTCAAACAATAGTAATTCACTATTAGAAAGTAATACGATTATTACTCCATTAAAAGCATTTTAAATGTCACTTACTATCTGTCAATGTCGCTTACTCATTTCTACTATTGATGAGTGCTTTTTTCTATAAATAATAAAAGAAATTTAATTTAACGAATATAATACATAAAAATTTTTAAATTATGTATATGCTTTTAAGAATCCCTTTGTGGTTTTTTTCATTAAGAATTTTTCAAATATGTTAACGCAAAATGTTTGTCATAATCTAAACAGGAACCAAAATTTTAAAACAATTCTTAAAATTTATCTTCTGTATTTCTATGGGAAGCAATTGTTTTCTATATTATTCATGAAGTAATTGATAAGATGGCATATTTGAGGTAACGCGTTTTCCCCATGATCTGGTCGTTCCGGGCTCGAGTCTTTGTTCGGGCCTGGTTGTTTTTCAGTTGCGTTCTGTCTGTGAGGTGCGTGAATGAGCCCTTTAAAAAAACAAGGATTGAGCAAGCGAATGTGACGCATAAAATAGCTGTCGTACTCTTGGTCCTATTTGGCACTACTGTAAAAATAAGAGACGATCGCTTGACTTAAATGGCTGACAGATCTGTCAGCGGTCTTGTTAAATGCCATAAGTAGCAACAATAATCATTGATTAAAAGAAACTCTTCGATTAAAAACAATCTACATTAATAACATAATTAAGAATCTGTAACTTACAATAATATTTAATATATAGATTGCTTATTTAGGATATCAATTTTCAAAAAGATAATACGCATTTAAATATGATGTAATACTAACTCAACTTCAAATCAATTTAATTAGAGAGTGCTTATTATAGAATTTAAAGCATCCTATTACCTTTGATGTCCCTTTCCTGCTATTCAAGATTTGAATAATTAAGCATGTTTGTCTCAAATATATTTCACTTAGAAACTGAAATGTCACCTATTTAGATATATTTGTTTTAAATTGGTATTCAAATTAAGAAATAAGATACTAGTATTCTATAGACAATTTTATAAATATAAATACTTCTATTATTTATGATATTTTTAAAATCATGAATTGAATTAAACATTTCGAGGGAAATATCATTTTCATGTTAACTGTGTGTCTTGGAATTTAAAAATAGATTAACAGCCATCTCATGATCAAAGTCAAATGCCAGAATTTAGAGATTGTTTTATGCTTAAATAACAGAGATAATAGTACTGCGCATAGAGTAACTTATGTAACCAGCACATCTACCTCGATTATCGTTGTTTAGACTAGAATATACAATGAGCCATCTGTTTATTATAAACAGCAATTAGTTACTAATGGATATAAGAGAATATATTTATTTGTTAAGTGAAGTGAATTTCTCTTGCATGAAACTTCAAAACCAATATTCGATTTACATTAAAAATGTAATGAAAACAAAATAAAATTATAAAAAAAAATTCTATGACATTACTTAAAAATGTTAATGTTTTGAAATTATAAATTTTTTTAAATCATAAACTCTTTTCTGCATATTGACATTTGAGAGAATTATATGCTTTTTATTGTCAATTCTTATAGTGAAAACCCAAAACCCAACTAAAATGTATTGCATGAGAAATATTTTACGAATATTTATATTTATAAAACGAAATCATTTTTGAATAAGATAGTTTGGAGTGATAATGAATAAAATCGTAGTACTTTGAGTCCAATCATTTCAATTTCTGACTATTTCTCCCTGTAGAGAAATTTTAAGGATCCTACGCATAGAAATATCTTGAGGTCAACATCTTACAATTTTTCAATCACAACTTAAAGGACTGCGTTGAAATTTGCGAGGCATTTTATTATTATTATTTTGCTATAGAGGGCTTTTTTTCATGTTCGTGAATTGTATCTATTTTTATTTAGATAAAAATGTTAAAGGAAAGCGTTGAACTGATAACAATAATACTTTCGAATACTTTGATGTTCCATGTATATTTTTGTTGGAATCTGCAAGTTCTGTATGAAAAAAGTTCATGCGTCTTTAATTTCTACAATAAGTTGTTGTGATAAATGACTTGCGTTCATATTTTAAAAAACTGTTTTCATTAAAACGCAATCTTTTAGTAACTTTCCTGGCCTCCTAAACTGTCACTAGTATATGATAGATACTGAAGACAAATTTTGAAACCATTATTCAGCATTATGCAAAAGCCTCAAACGCAAGTGAGAAAATATTAAAATTTCCATCGTATAATAATAATTTTTCGCATTTGTTTTTTTCCTTGCTTTTGCTATGTTCATAATAAGTTAATAATGAAGTTGTAAATTTTAAGTCAAATAAAGGGGCGAATGGTACTTCTCGTAACTGTATGAGAAATTGCTTTATATATTGGATATGGCTTAACGTAAGTAACAAACCATATTTACACTTTTTTATACTTAAGTATGGTTTAGTACATAATTTATAAAGTTAGTTTATAAGATTTTCTTAGCAGAAAAACAAAATCCTTCCAAGCTGTGCCACAAAAATGTTTGAATAAATTAAAAAGATAGATAAATGATAGAAAGATAGATGTAAAAAGATAGTAATAATAAATTTATATATAAAAGGTCAAATTCCGAAAGGCAGTGTATATGTGATTTAAAAATAATAAACGTTTCAGATTTTCTAAAATAAGCTTTAAACAGACAAAACACGAAAATTAAAAAAAGTGAGGTAGAAAACTACTATGTTATGTAACAATTTTATAATGTTAAGGTCTTCACCTTAACATTTTAAAATTTTTTCCCCAAAAGCTCTCGCAATGTAAGATCTTTACTTATAGTAAAAGTTTGTGTGTGTAGGCTATCTCTGGGCTAAGCTTTTTGATAGGAGTTACTACATTTGGCACGTATCTATCTTAAAAGGGAGTACGGGCCCTTTTCATTGATATATTAAAAAATTAATTAAAATTAAGCTGAATTTTGATATTTTGTGATAACATACGGTGATATCTCCCCACAAAAATGGTTCTCAAAGTTTTTACATCCAAAAGGTATTCTTAACGATAATAATTTATTTAATGTAAAGATCCTTAATCTAGATTTAATTAACTTTAAAATATTTTTCAAGCATATTTTACAAAAGTATGCTCAAAGCTGTGAATGAACTCAAAATCGTTTTAATGTTTCATTATATATTTCAACTCGTGTTTTTCTTTTGATTTTAAAAGCTAAGGATTATTCTAATAAAAGAGTCATTCATAGAACGAATATGAAAATACGAAATTACATCATCACTAAATTTTGAATCTAAAGGAACCATGTAATAGCGCTGCGATGTCATTTAACTGATCTCCATTATGAAAGAGCACGGGCGTAATAAATAAATATATATATAATATAACGTAATTAAATCAGTATCACTTTAATGATATATTTTGACGAAAACAGGAACATGGCACTTTATAACCGTTATAGCTGAAATTAAATGATACCAATAACTACCTCTTCGACGGAAGTCTTTACTGTACATTAAGTTATAAACTGTTATTCATTTGTGATGCTGCACTTACTCAAAGTGCAAATGATAAACGCACTAAAGATCGGGAGAAAGTTAAATCTTATCAAAAGTAGGATTAAATCAAAGATCTTAAAATCTATACTTAACCAGCACAAATTTTGAAAATTGTAATATTTTATTACTTAAGAATAAATCATCCACGAGTCCATTGAATTTAATAATCAGTATCTAAGATTCGAACTTCGCCTTGAATTTTATCTTTCATACTCACTCTGATAAATAATTTATTTATGGAGAAAAGAGTTTACCATCACGAATAATAACATGGCTTATTAAAGACGAAAGGCAGAAAATATCAACATTTACATGTAGCAGACCAAAAGTTATTCCTGAAAATAAATTGTGTAACATTAAAATATTTGCTGACAATCGCACTTAAACTTCGATATTAGCATGCGCTTTTTGTTAATTTAAGATCATTAAAACTAATCTAACTTTACCAAACATATAACAGTTATGCTATTTTTGGAAATTAAGATCATTTTCGACATTGCATATTTACATTTCTACATTGATTAAATATGCAGTTATATACAGATGTTTTAAAATTACCGTTAACTGAAACTTTTAACAAGTTATCAACATTTACTCCAATTCCTATCAAATTATTTTTATATTGATATTGACTTTGTTTGAAATTGGAATAAAAGCATAGTGATATTAGCTCCAATTTATGAAGAGATAGAAATTTCTAAAAATTGTTTGCAGATGTGGCAATTTTTTTTTTTTTTTTCAAACTATGAAATAATTCTTGTGAATACGTAACTTCAAATAGGGATTAATTCTATTTTTACTATAAAGAAATACATGGAGGCAAATGCATTTGACTCAATTATTTTCTTTTCAGGGTATTAATTCCATTGATTGCTTCTCTAATTATTAAACACATATTTTTTATATATTGTTTATACACTGATGGAAATAAAAAATCCCAACACTAGGAAGGAGCTGTGCTAGATAAACGGAATTTGGTATGCGTGTTTATATATCTGAAAGATGACGTCGATTCAAATTTCGAGCTACGCGCGTAAGTGTGGTGCTAGTAGCGACACTATGAACATGCAAATGAGGTTTGCTTTAAATAAGCGCTGTAAGATTCGTGATCGCTATTTACAGTTGAGATTTGACGTAGTGGGTTAATGTTAGTCGAAGATGCCTCTGAGAAAACGAAGAAGCCATTATCAACAGCTCACTGAGTTTGAACGAGGTCGTATTGTAGGGCTACGAGAAGGTGAGTTTTCTTTCCGCGATATTGCTCAAAGACTTGGCAGGAATGTATCCACTCTGCATGAGTATTAGCGGCAGAGGTCAAGGGAAGGTACTGCCTCAAGAAGACCAGGTTCCGGGCAACCACGTGGTACTACTGAGAGGGAAGACCGTCATATTCGGCGTATGGCTAATCGTACTGCGTCTGCAGCTGAAATTCGAGCTGCAGTTGGCACCACAGTGACACAACGAACTGTTACAAATCGGTTACTTCAAGGACAGTTCCGTGCCAGACGCCCTGTACAGTGCATTCCACTGACTCCAAACCACTGTCGTTTGCGACGTGAGTGGTATCAGGCTAGAGCTCATTGGAGGACGGAGTGGAGATCTGTTGTATTTTCTGATGATAGCCGGTTCTGCCTTGGTCGCAGTGATAGCCGTTTGTTGGTTAGAAGGAGGCCAGGTGAACACCTACTAGTGTCCTGTCTGCAGCCTAGACACACAGGGCCTACTCCTGGAGTTATGGTTTGGGGAGCAATTTCGTATGACAGCAGGAGCACTCTTGTGGTTATCCCATGCACCATGACTGCAAATTTGTACATCAGTCTAGTGACACAACCTGTTGTGCTGCTATTCATGAACAGCATTCAAGGGGGTGTTTTCCAAAAGGATAACGCTCTCCCTCATACCGCTGTTGTAACCCGACATGCTCGACAGAGTATCGACATGTTGCCTTGGCCTGCTAGATCACAAGATGTTTCTCCAATCGAGAACGTATGGGACATCATTGGACGGCAACTCCAGCGTCATCCACAACCAGTATTAACCGTCCCTGCATTGACCGCCCTAGTACAACAGGCGTGGAACTCCATCCCACAAACTGATATCCGACTCCTGTACGACACAATGCATGCACGTTTGCATGCTTGCATTCAAAATTCTGGCGGTTACACCGGTTACTAATGTACCAACATTTCACATTTGAAATGGCTCTTCTCGCCAATGGCTCTACCTGTGATCTTGAAACTTTAATCAATTAAATACGTTACCTAGACAAATGTATTCCTAAAATTTCATTACTGTACAATAATTTTTTCTTGGTGTTGGGATTTTTTTCCATCAGTGTATAAACAATGTAATCCTGAAAAACCAATTTCGATATATTTGCATATTTAAAAAAGAGTGGAAGATAGCAGAAATATATTGTGTTTAAGATTTTAAACTCAAATTTCAATCCAATTTACATTATTGTTAGTTAAATAAACTGAAATGCTTTTGTTAAATTAAAGCAAATATGTGTTAAATTTTCGATAGTAATGAGACAACTATATATAACTGATAAATGAACTATATATGTAAATATTTTGAGTAGATAATTTAATTTCCTTAAATTAAAAAAAAAATCGCACAATTAGTAAAAATATATGTGAAATTTATAATCGGCTATTACACTGGACTCTCTTTGAATTATGATGTTTTTACAAGCTCGGTGAATTGTTTTCATTTCTTTTATTGCATTGTTTATTTCTAATTAGAGATTAGAGATTAATTTTTCTTACTCCTGCTGATAAATTCTGTAAGAAAAAATACGAATTTTAATTACTGTCCTATATTTTAGGGGGAGGAGAGGGAATTGAAGGATTTCACAGGTAAATTTTTAATGTGTCTAAATTTAATGTTGGAATTTGAAGCCAAATGAAAAAAATATGAATAAATTTGTTTGCTAATTTTCACAAATCTTGATACCACATTGCTACATTGCACAAAATTAATTTCGATGAAGGTTTTGTTGCAGATTTTCTTCTTAAAGGGTTTCAATGTCTAAAAAAATTGAAATGATTCATCATTTAATATACTGATGCTTTATATTGTTTTTGTCAATGTAGCGTTTATAGGAAACTCTATGAATTAATCAATTCAAAACAATATTTGTATGTTTTTCATTCTTATGATTACTTTTCGTGGAAATACCTGAGTATTTTACTAAATTTTTGAAGATATGTCACGCAATTTTAATTAAAAGTGCACATTCCCGTCATACGGAGTATGTGTCTGCTAAATTTAGAAGTTTTAGGTAGATGGCTTATCCAATAGCAAATCAGCAGGGATCATCAATATCGAAATTCATAATTATTATGAGATATCAGTTAAAATGAGATACGAACAGAAATATTTAAAACTGACTGTTGGGTGCATTAAAAAGAAAAAAATAAATGCAAAAATGACTTAATTATATAGATAAAGTTCTTATCATTGTTCAGCGGTGGGACTATTACTAGTTTTGGTACCCTAGGTACCTATTGGTACAAAGTGACCCCAAACGTTTTGACGATATTTACATGCTGTTGACTGCTGTTTACATGTTTTACAACATCGAGATATGCAATATCGAATACTAACAGGATATAGTATAACAAAAAATAGTTTAAGAAGTGGATAAGGGTATAAAAAGACTGAAATATATGATTTTTCAAACCTTATTTCATCAAAACAAACAAGCTTTATTTCATTTCCAAGAAAAAAAAAGTTCGTTATTGTAATTGTCTTCACATTCGAGTCATACAAGTTTTCTTGCACCTGAAGGAAAGAAAATTCTTAATTCTCGCCCTTTCTGGGAAATGTACCAATACAACGTTGACAAATCAAAATGATGAAATGAAAATGTAACAGCAAAACATATATTTGACTATCTTCCTTTAATATTCTTGAACAATATGCAATCAAGCCTTAAAAGTTTTAGGTATTAAAATCAGTCAGCCTTAGTTTGTTATATGTTAACTGTTATCATCCTTGTTCTTTTATTCTATTTGGGTATGATTGTGTAAAATCAAAAAAAAGTTTTTCAGAACCAATTACTATGCATCATTTGGTTTGAGGAAATTAATTATTAGGAATTTATTTTAAGATTAATTTTAAATATTTGCATAGCTGGTGAATCCTGGAAAAAATAATTCTGCAATATGAAGCACAAATATCAAGATATATTTAATATAATATTTTAAATGTACAAACACATATGCATTAATGTGAGAACTATTTCGATTTCAAATGTCTTTGTAGCTCAAAATTCTGTTAATATTTATATAAGATTCATTAAAATAAAGATTTATCAAGAAATATTCAAAACCAATGCTTTAAAAACGAACTAATTTATTATTATGTTTGTGTTGCAACATTGTTTACCATTAAAAAATGAAAATTTAATTTTAAGAGAACACAAATCTGTGATTTATTCTTAGAAAATAATTTCCTTACCTCATAAATTAAGAAAATAGTTATGTGTAAGAAAAGAAAAATATTTCAAACAAAAATGTAATAGATTTAAATTTGATTATTACTTCTTTTAAGCATTGAGAAGCTTCTGTTCTCATTTTTTAGTGTACTAAATTAAATATAATGCAGTTATTGTACATAGAACAAATATAAATGCTGCAAAAATTAGCAAAGATTTTATAATCAAATTGTAATTTTAATTATTTATTGAATTGTTTACAAGGCTTACAAAGTCTCCCAGCAAAAAGATATTTGGGAATTTATAAATGCATATTTGCATTCAGAATTTACTTTCAATTTATATTTCATAAATTACTAATGAATAATGTTGAATCATAATGCTTAGTAAGTAATGTTTAATCATTCCGACAAACTGTATAAATATTTTTGCACAGTTGTACTATAACAGGCATTGTTAATGTAATAGGTGTATATATAATTGCATATCAGTGTGATATATTTAATTATACATATGAGAATCCGTTCCCACATGCAAGTAGTAGAAACAATGCAAGAATGCAAATGCCGCAAAAACAATTTTATAATAATGTAGAAAGATTCATCAATGTTTCCTTAAAGACTCTGAAAAATCAACAATATTTCTATGTAATTATTGTGTAATTAATAATATCGATTTCAGAAAACATCAGTCTTGCCAATTTAAATGAAAGAAATTGCGTGATTCTGTGTGTGTAATAATTTATTACTTCTATCTCGGAAATAGCCAAAACTATGCGGATCTAATTATATATTTTAGATAAGATTTCGCCTTTTTATGTTTATTTATAAATGCCCCGTCTAGGCTTTAATTTTGCACTTAGATACGAGCACGCACGCACATACACACAAATTTCTGAATAAACTATTCGAGTCTTTTTTCCTATCTGTTCTATGCTAACAATATCATATAGCGCTATCTCAATCCATCTCTATCTATCCCAATTTCACAATGGTAAAACTGTATTTCAAAAATATCCGATGGTTGATAAATTGTAAAACGGATACTGCAATATAGCAGATTGTTTCTAATAACATTTCTAAAAACAACGTAAATTTGCATTCACAATTTTTTTCATTAGATCAGTTCATATGTTGGTCAGAAAGAAAAATATTCTTATCTAATCAGTAAGTGGTTCAAATCTAAATACTTTTTTCTAAAAAACAATTTTTACAAAAATAAATCTTAACTAGCTAAATTAGACCTTAAGTTTAGTTTCAAGAATCATAGCATTGTAATAAATTTATAATTATTTTTCAACCAAACACCCTTAAATGAAGTGTCATTGCAGATCATACGGATAAATGAAAAGTTTAAAATAAAATTTTAAAATTATTCAAAATCCTGCTTAATACAAAATTATTCTAAATAATTTGAATGCGAATATTATAATACTGTATAAAACATGATATACACGAAGTAAGAAAAAAAATGAAACCTTGTTTAAATAAATTAATACTATGTCTTCCTTGAAATTTTAAATATGTCTCATATTTCAAAGCAGTAAATATATTTTCTATATATGCTAAAAACTAAAATATCTTTCTTAGAACTTCTTTAATCTTTTTGTAGCGTTATAACAATACTTAAATTATGATGCGCACAAGATCATTCAAGTAACATATCCATGATAAACATCATGGATAAGCATAGTGCTCGAAATTGCTATTGAAAAAGAAAAACTTAGATGAAAATCAGAAGGATTTCATTCTCTTACAGCGGAAATATTTCGCTGTTTTCATCTACTGTGATGGGATGTTGATAAAAGCGTTGAAATCCATAATGACAAATTTGGCATCTATTGTACAAATGATCAAGTTCTAACAGAATGGTATCTCGACAAATCTCCCTTCCCGCTGTTCCAGATAGATTAGCACATTTGTTCAAGGATTAAAAGCATTTCTACCCGGCAGCTAATTATTGATGCATCTTAAAGATGGTGTTCAGTAGCATTTAATTTGCTGCAATGCACCCGATATGCTCCTCATATGAATTAAATATCTAATTTGAATTAAAATATTCATTATCTAGTAATTGGATCTGGAATGTGGATTGGCTGAAATGGATTGCTATTATTAAATTAATGAAGGTGAAGAATCATATTACTTTTAAGTCAATTTCCTGTGGTAGCATATTTCGGCAACTGAACATAAAAACTTTATATTCGTCTAAGTTATCCATATATTTCAATTGAAATTACGCTTTCATGTCGAAGGAAATCAAACGAACATATAATTATCAATATGCAAAATGTTATATTTTTGTTTCAGTTGAAAAAATAAACTGATATTTTTACTAGTTAAATTTAAAAGAATTGATAAAATATATTTCTAAATATTTTAGAAAATCATAAAATTTGATTTGCTGTAATATGAAGCTTAATTTGCTGGATTTTCAAAATTAAAAATACGTTTGAAGAGCCCTCGACTTTAGATGTTGAAAGGCTCTTAAAATGAATTTTTAATTATAAAGTTACTTGAAAGTTCGAATTCTTTTTTATGAATTGAAGTATCTATTTGTTTACTCTATTATAAACACTCAAATAAAAAAAATAATTCGATAAACAGATTTTAAAAATGAAACCAAAAATTACGAAAAATATAATACTGTTCTTAAAAAGAATTATTTGCCCTGAAATTTTTTCCAGTAGTTTAGTTATAATCTAAAAGACATTTCATATAATAAAGCTTGATCAGCTTTAAAATTTTGAGATTTTGCATGTTGATTGCATACATTAAAGACCTGTGAGAACTGGGTTGGAAAAATCTTAAGATATTGTATTTTATTATTGGCGTTTCTTATTTTGCTACTTGCAGGACAAAAAATCAATTCATCCATGAGTTACAATCTGATATTAGATTAGAAGCTTTCACAATTTTTAATCAAATTCGTATTTTTTTTTACTGAAAAAAATTCAGTCTTTTATAAAAACACACTCACACATTTATGAATTATTCTTATACATCATTACTTACTAAATTAAAAGTTTCACAGTTTCAATTCACTATTTTCGATAAGTACTCTAAAATTTAAATGAAAAATTGACATTTTTGAAAATTATTGTATATCGGTGAAAAGTTGTTGGGTGATAAGTTAGTATTAAAATACTAAAAAAAGGCCCTAGATTGTACAGATGAAAATATTTGCATTGCTAATATAATGTATCTTAATAAATCTGAGATTGTGTAGAAAATTCTGAAGTTTGTTTACAGTGTTTTAGTTCGAATGCAGATAGATCTATAACGAGACAATTTTTCGGCAATTTTTAATTTTTATAATGGATCAAAAGTTATAATATGACGCCTTTTAATCCATTAAAAAATCGGTGTTTTTCTGTTACACGGGCTAAAGATGTCACCAATGTACGCCAAACGGGAGTCAAAATAGCCTAGCGAAGCGATTGGTAAAACAAATGTCACCAATATTTACAAATGCGAACAAAATCAACTAAATAACGTGAATTTAAACGTTAAATTTACCGTAAAGTTGCATTTTTTTTTTTACTTTTTGCTTTTTTTGACTAACTTTTATTTGACGACTTTTTGACTTTTCGTTTCGTCTGTATAACGGAAAAGTATCGAAATATATGTATGGAGCAACCGTTCAGGGGAGTGATGACAGTACTATTGGGTTGTTCGGAAAGTCATTTCGTATTTTTTTGTCAAAATGAAAAGAAATTTTCGTTTAATGAATAAATTATTTATTAAATTATAAAATTGCCATTCTGGTCTAATACCTTTTGCCATATTTTTGGTAGTAACATGATTACACGCTCATAAAAGTTTTGGTCTTTGCTGTAAAAAAAAAACTGATCGAGGTGGTTTTTGGCCTCCTCATTTGAAGGAAAAATTTTGCAAATCAGTTCTGGTACTGATGTACTGTTAACACATCTTCTCCACACATATTGGCTAATTTATTTCTGGCTTGAACAGCATTTTTACCTTTTATAGCAAAAAAGAAAAAAATGACGAAAATGCTGTTTATTGCTCTCCATATTTAAAAGGGCACCATCCAAAAACTACTGCGAAGAATCAGCTGCACTTTTTCACACTCAAGCCTTGCTATATCAGCTCTATTTTGCTGTTTAAGTATGAAATTGGGTGCGAAAAATGCAATTAAATCCTTTGTCAGGAAAAAACGAAATTACTTTCCGTACAACCTAATAATTATTCTTTACTACCTTTTTGTTCTCTCTCTCAAGACATTTTCAAAAAATGGCTTTCTCAATGACGACAGTCACATTTTATTTCTAATTGTTTGGATCAATAATTCTTAGACATTCTATAGACACAGACATTTATGATGTTGCAAGATGTTGCATTATGATGGTGACCGAGCTCCGCTCGGAGAAAACAGGTATCGAAGTTAACTCGAAGATTTAAATTTTCAATTGTGATTTATCAAAACAATACATGCCATAAGAAAATTTGTGAAACCATTGGTGAAAAGATAATCGGTTAAAGTGCACCATTGTAAACTATTCTAAACAAAGTTAGAGTTTGGAAAGGAAACTATTATATACAAAGGTAAAGTAAAGGTAAAGATTGAAGTGTGTTGAAGTTCAATATTTTTGGCAAATTTATTTAGAAAAACCAAACATATATACATACATAAGAAACATATTATAAACCTATAACAGCATAAATATAAAACTTTATTAGTTCGCCATATTGGCTATAGATGGCAGCACGTTACCGCTTGAAAATTTAAGTAGCCATTATGGCGAACTAATAAAGTTTGAAAATATCCTATCTGAAACTCCGAACTGCTCGACCGTAGCGCTTCAAAACCGGCGCCAATCGATTCCTCGTGGCCAAAAACCCCAGACCCCCAAGTTTACCGGAGTTTATTAATTCTGGGGTGATTTTCGACTTGGCAACCATTCCTCGTATTATAGTATTAGATAAGTATATGAGACAAATGTTTTAATGCTATGAGTACTTCACAAATATTTACAAGCCATTTGGGAAAAAAGTATCGGTAAAAGGGTTAAAAAATGAACAAATATTTTACATAAAAGAGGAAAATATGCCTTTCAATGTTTATACCCAGAAAATGGTTATGAAATTCAAAATATTTCTGAATGGAATTTTATCAGTAGAAAATATTGGGGGTTAAAACTGCTTGCTTTTTAGCGTTGTATCCTGTCACTGGCATTCGTATATTAATTTGAATTCAGCATTCCAATTTCTATTAATCTACGCTATCCTGATATTTGAAATTAATCCTTTACCATAAAATATTCACTATATTTAGAAATTTTAATTTTTCAACTATCATGTGAGAACATGATCATCTATTCATTAGGAGGTTTTGAATAATTAAAAGCAAGAATTAATTGGAGCTCGAAATAATGTAAGCAATATTCATCAACATAAAATAGTATATATTTTCTCTACCTGCTTTTACCAGTATTGCCATTTTATGTACGTGTGCTTCATTGAAAGCAGCTGCGTTTTCAAAAGGTTGACCTGCTTTTACAGTTTTGCGTTCTTATTACGTATGCTTCTTTGATGGCAGATACGGTTTTAAAAGGTTGACCTGCTGTTAGAGATATGGGGGTTTTCAGCATTGTAATCCTATGGAACTATAAAAGACCCTTCCCTGTCTAGTCATCTACTGCGCATGCGCAGTTGATTTTCGTTATATCTCGTAAATTACATATGTTAGAGATATAGGGTTTTCACTTAGAAGTACCCCAGGAGGGGGGGCTCTGAGTCCCCCAAATTTTAGATCCATTACACATGTGCAGTGTATATTTTGCTTAATATTAATCAAACCAATGTCGGATCGATGCCATAGAGCTGCTATTAATCTCGGAATGTCGGTAACGTAAAATTCCGGTTAGTCCCGAAGTTGTTATAGCGCAGCTTCTAAGCGACGTAGAGATAAGTGCGATCCACTCGTGTGAGTTAATAGAGTCGAATGACATGTTTACTCATTCAGCACATAATTTTTTTTAGTATTATACAATATTGTACAATATTATATTATATAATTTAATATTTAACAGGATTACACATTACTATGAATATTGTTTAATATCATACAATATTGTACAATATTTATGTGCTACTAGGGTTGTGAAATTCGGGCTTCGAAATTTTCCAATTCGAGTTACATTGCATTTGTCCGATTGTTCGGTATTACTCGCCGAAATGCACGTAACGTTACGAGTTTTACTTTGCTACTCTGAGTGATTCGTGAGATAAGGGCTCACAAATTTGTAAAAATTTAAATTTTCAAAGACACTTTCGACCTAGTTTTCGTAAAAACTCTATTTACGACCGGCATCGATACTTTCAACACAATGTCCTCTGCCGAATGGTACCACATTTACGGGACTTACGCTGTTATGAGTTGAGAAACGGAAACGAGAACATATTACTTTGGTTATGGAGATTTAACGTTTGAAATCCCAAAAGCAATGCATAAATCGAGCATCCTAAGCTGTATTCTGATCATGCCTTGTAAAGAAATAAAAGAAAGGGAACGAAAGAACAAACAGAGGTGGGAACACAACCCTCAATCAAATCTTCAGAGACAAAACAATCAACAAAAGTGAATGATGAAAATTTAAAATTAGAAGCTATTGAACTTAAAATAGCTTCACAACAGGAACGAAGAAAGCGTAAAAAGTATGCAGTGTGTTACAGATTTTCAATCGCAAACCTCAACACAGTACTTGTCGATTTGGATTCACAGCCATCAACGTTCCATGCAAAACGGCTCCATATCAATTCTGTTTCAAATATCTCTTTTTAGCTCCACACAATTCAATGAAAGAAAATGTTCTCACATCATAAATTTGAAATTTGGAAGAGCAAATTTCAATGTCTTCCTTTTTATTTCAATTACACTTTTTTTTTATTTTCAAACTTTAATGAAGAGTTAAACGATAATTTTTTTTCTGTTTTGTTATTCAAAATTTTTATATGAGGTTAACACCAAAAATAATATAAATTAATAACTAAAAAGAGGGTATTAAGACAAATCATTAAATTTTAGCTAATATAGATATTTTCTGCAGTTTTTATAAAAAATTTTGAAAGAGAAATGTCCACATTCTTTTTATGTAGTAAAATTCATTTTAAAGACTAATGAATATCGGAAACTGTTTTGCAAAAAGAAAAATAATCTGCAAAGTTATAATTTAATTGTAAATTTGTGATACCTTAATAAGCCAATAAAAGCCCCTAAATATTAGTGATCATTTTTAAAAAGGGGATATGTTACACGATTGCAATTCGGAAGGTCGCGAGTTCGATCCTTGGCAGAATTCAACATTCACATTTGCACAATTCCAGTTAACACTATCGCCACAAATTCTCTAAACAATATGAGGGAAGAAATACTAGAGAAATTAGGAAAAATAGTTGCAATAAATTAATGGCTTTTTTTTCTTCTTTAATAATGGATTGTGAAATAAATTCTATTTAAAGTTTGGATGATGAATAATCATTGATTTCTTTTCAATTTTACAATTTCCCATAAAAAGGATTTTACTTTATTTAAGTATAAAATATCATTTTTAATACTAAATATATGGTAGAATTCCCATCTAAAAACATTGATTTAAATTTGAATATGAATTTAGAGTTTTTTTTGTAGCGGTAATAAAAACCCTAAATTTACAATTTTTTATCTCTTAATAGTAAAAAGGCCAAAAGATCTTATTCTGTATGCTGCTCATGAAGAGACGATAGTGGTGACGTTGTGAATATTGGTGGCACTTAGCCAGATAATTCTCCTTGGGGCTTGCTTAAATGCTACACTGTATTGGGGATTTTGGCCAGGAGACATTTCAGTATCATTATTTTCAGCTGTCATTCGACGTACCTAGTTGCTTTACAGACTGGGGTATCTTTTTCTCATTAATACACAGAAATTCTCCAAAAATTATATTTATAATTTTCAGTTTATAGGTTTAAAAAAGAAAACAAGTTGTAATTTAAAAAATTCTGACAAT
The DNA here is from genome assembly GCA_026543055.1 of Argiope trifasciata. Lineage (NCBI taxonomy): Eukaryota > Metazoa > Arthropoda > Arachnida > Araneae > Araneidae > Argiope > Argiope trifasciata. Next base: position 3,963,668 of record JAPMOQ010048382.1, read on the forward strand.
AATATGCGCTTTAATATTTTCTGTGACAACTTTAGTGAAAAATCAGAAGAAACTCTTATTTCCCCATTATTAAAAATAATTTTAATGAGTAGAATTTCCAAGCATACGACCATATGCTTGAAAAAGAATAGCACTTGCTATAAGCATAATAGAACTTGTTGTAGCCCAATAAGCATAATCTCTTAATTATCATCATAACAAAGATGTTATTTTCAGTAAGATATACATGCATATCTGAATAGAGGATGAATGAAATATGCATGGTTTTTTTGTTATAGTAATATTGGAGTCAAAAACCTAGTTTAGTTTGAAAGTACGTAGGTAAGAGAATGCTCTTAGCTTCATCAGTTGTTTGTAATCTTTAAGGGCATCATTAGGAGCATTTTCATGAAATCATTTCTTTTTTAAATAAAAAAAAATATTACTTAAAAGTACTATATGGAAAAAATAACACTAAATTAAAATCATGAATGAATTTCTGAGTACGGCATGCATTTGATTTTCAATGACTGAAATATCGATTTCAAAATTTTTCTTGAATTATGTATTTTATGTGAACACAAAGGATACCTTTGAAAACATCCCTGATACTATACATGTAAATATTTAATAATTATTCAGTTATAATCCTAAAAAAGTTTCAATAAATTTCTTATGCAAAATAAAAAGTATACTTAATAAAGATGTACAGAGTACTTATATTTTTATCTCAATATGTTATAGTACAAAAATTTCTAATTTTTAAATCCTGTAAGAAAATAAAGGACTGATATGAAAACACAACTGTCAGTTTTCAACATGTGCTTCAGAAACAATTCTGGCTTGCAAGATTTAAGTTTTCCGTTTCAAAATAATCTACCAGTCTTTTTGAGAATTTTAGGATAAAATAGGAATGTTCATGGAAACACTTTCCAAATATTTTTTTATTTCTAAATAATGATAATCTTCTAGTAAAAAATCTAAATTTTTTTAGTTTTTAATAAACTCTTTGAAAAAAACTATACCTAAGAATAACATCATATAAAATGAAAACTTTAGAAAGAAATTATAGCCAAACTAAAGTATAAAAGTGCTTTTCATGTACCCATATTAATTATTATTGAATCAATATAATTCTTTTTTTTTCTTTTCAAAATTACTCGAGCTAAAACATCAAAGAATAAATATTACTCATGAAACTTTCTTAAGTTATTGTTTTCCTTAAAGCAAAAAAATAGTCTAAATTCAGAATTACCAAAACCATTAATGTCCGTTAAGAAAATACATATAATATCAATTTTCTTTTCAGTTTGAAATTCCTGTAGAAACGACAAAATGTATAGTTAAAATATATTAAAAAAACAATGTGTATCAGTGATTTAAGGAATAATAAATGTACTGGAAATAAGCCAGCAGGCTCGGAAAACTATAATTCACTTAAATATATATAAAAAAAGTAATCAAATGAAAACTTCATACATAATTCGTACGTAGCCTGTGATGACAAATCAATGAATATTATTCAAGCTTATACACACAAACTCATAAATACTTTACAAAAAAAAATTTCCTAATCAATTACGTTAAAAAAACAAGCGATTTCAATTATATTTATTGAAAAACCCTTTTTATCATTTGGAAGCAGCTTCATCTTTAAAGATTGCTTTATTGTTGCAAGTAGATTTCAATAAGTAAATTATTTAATAAAATCACTAAAACGAGGGAATAATAAATACAAATACATGAATAAAATAAGATGGAACAAAGTAGTAACTTTCATGAAACCGAGTGTATGATAATTATTGAATATAAATTATATTTTTTCAGAATATACCCATATGTATTTTTATATAGCTTGAACTTCTAATATTCTTTTCTTTGATATTATATTAAGAGAAATTCGATAGACTTTTTATAGTTTTTATCATTAACTGCACTGAGGATGGATTAAGTTTTAAAAATAGTTAATGTAATGTTGTACGAATATTTTCAAACTGTTAGTGTTTTGTAAATTAAAAATATAGAAATAATACTTTTTTTCTCATTATTAGTATATATTACTTTTCAATATACATGGATAGCTGTTTGGGAAAGAAAAGAAAGCATAATATTGAGATTTTAAAAAAAATATTGGCTAGGACATTCAGTTGAGTAACATAATTCGGAATTGAATATTATCAGTATGGACTTTGTATCTAAAACTTAACAATTTCGAAACTGAAATGTGTTTTTGCTTGGATATTGAAAGTAGGCATATATTGATCATGAAACACTTTATCAATTCATTTGTAACACTGAATTATACATGCGAATGCTCTGCAAAAAAGTGTTTGGAAAACACGTGCAAAAAAGTGTCGCTTGAAAGCAATTTCAAGAAGGGATCAGGTAGTGGATGCAAAGTCGGCAGTTTTAACTTCACTATTCACGCAATACTTTCATAGCATTTCATTGAAATAAAGTTCAGTTCATTTTTTTATGGCACAAAAACCATCTTTGGATAACCAGTGTCAAATTCACTGAAGGAATAGAAACGCTTATCTTTGCACTAGAAAATGTGCATTGTATGTAACTTATTCGGCATCCATAGTAGTAACTTTATTATGATTGTATTAGAATAAACTCTGAATGCAATAATTCTACTATACCTATAACCTTCGCCCAAGTGCAATCAATAATTTGGCAATGATTTATTGCAATTGGGTAAGCAGCACGTGCAATGCATAAAATACCAACAAAAAATTTCCAAATTAGATTTATGTATTATTTTAGAATTGAAGGAAATAAACATTTTTTTTTTTGTATCCTTGGTGATTCGTTTAATATTAATTTAGAATTCTCAAGGTTAATGTTAGAAAATGGGACTAGAAAATTTTATTTTAAAATTGACAGAACATAGAAAATATATTTAGGCTGTAAATTATCGACATATTTGAATTAATATTTTTTTAAACTAAGATAGGGCAAAATTTTTTGTACTCTAATATTTTTGGAAAATACTGCAAACTAAGCTTAAATTTTATAACATTTTTAATTAAAATTTTAAATTCGTAGGATTGTTTCCCCTAAAACCTTCTCGCATCCTCTCTAATAAAGCAATTACTTCAGAAAATCACTAATATAGTATTTGCGTACAATAGTATGTATTAATAAATATTAGCCTGTAACTTGAATTTAGCATCTTTACTGAATCTGATGCCTGTCGGCAAGCTATTTGGAGGCTAATCCTTGGTTAATAGATACGGTAAATCCAAATAGTTATATATTTACGTTTTGGATAATTGTAATAGGCCTATAATCATCATTTATGTGCAAGTAATAAGTTGCTGAGATTTCATAGCAATCGGATGAGAGGCAGCGCATATGAGGTACGAGCAAACAAATTCATTTTATTATTAGATTTAGTATCGGGTAAGTTTATTTTGATCTCATTATTAATTGACAAATATTATGAAAAATATTAAGTTTAGTATTTCAGAAAACATTCCTGAATATTCCATTCAACGTTGCGATTCAGAATATTTTTTTTTCCCATTCATTTGCAGTATATGCGGCTATCATAAGATCGTTTCAGAAAATAACCATTTATTATTTGGCAATATGAAAGCAAGAAATTAAATCTTTCTTCAAATGCATGAAAATTAATTTCTAAATTCTAGAATTAATTTTTTTAATCATTCAAAAATAAATATTTCTGGAATTTGTTCCTAATAATATTAAATTGTGTATTAAGGAGAAAAAAGGTATACATTTAGCTATTTTTATTTTAACTTAGAATACTTTTTCTTTACCAAAGGTTTAAAATAAATATAATTGCACTATTATTTAAAAAAAAACATTAGTTTATGATTTATCAAGATTCTCTGTAAAACTGAAAATATATTGACATATTAAAATAATTAGAATTATTAATTATTCAAAAAGCTACTACTTCTTGCCTTATTTTTCTTAATTTATATTACTATTATTTTTGTTCATTTTCAAATTTAATATCAAATGTTGTCTGTATTTCAGATGATTGTCTTTAATTTATGTTTCATGATTTCTAAACATTTTTTTCGCTAAGTATAGTACAAAGCCTTTTAATTCTCCGAGTGTGTGCAAGTTAATATTCATAGCAAACTGCATTTATTTTAACTTGAAAAGTTTTATATTTTTACTATTTTATAATCTTCACAGCTTCATTATTTCCTTTTATCAAAGCAATAAACATTAAAAATAATTATATAAATATTGAGTGAAAATATATAAAATATAGAAAGATTTTGAAGAGAGCATAGGCAGTTTTAAATTTGCATTACCAGAATATCTCTAAAGATCTAAATTCAATACTGTTTCTTCTATTTACAGGGAATCCTAGAGATTTCAAATTCAGAAATATTTTTCGATAAAAATAAAATTCAGTTTACATAATGAAGGTTAAGAAACCTAATTAAAAATTGCCCAACTTGTGTATATTCATATATTTGGCTACTTTTGTGACCGTTTGCTTTGGAGAATGTTAGAAATGTTTATATAATATATTTTAAGTAATGTTCTATCAGTATAAGTTCTTAAGCTTTTAATGACTGTATAAATATAAAAACGATTTTATTTTAATAGTATTGGATGTATTCTGATTACTGAATGTATGAAAATCCAAAATCGAGTTCGAATCTTATTACCTAATATTACCATAAATAACGTAACATTTCAGCTAATGTAAATTATATTTACATTTTACGTTAGTTTTATCTATTTGTTTTCTTATTTATATACTTTATTCTTAATATGCTGTAATAGATAATATTTTCTTAATTTTCCCCAATACCATTCCCTTGATTTATTATTTGAAACTATCAACATTGTTTGTATTTTAACGCAATAATATTTTGCTGGAAATCTTGCAAATTGTTTAAGAAATGGAGAAGATTCAGCCAAAGTTTTATATTTATTATCATTATTTTAGTTAAATATTCTGTATAGGATGGCATCTAGAAAATTTTTAAAAATTTCCTTATTTTTTCAGAAGCCCTTACTTAACATCTAAATATGACATAAGTCTATTACAATGAAAATAACCTAAATTTATTACAATGAAAACTCAATTACCTTATTGAAAATGCGCTTTTTCGCCGTTCGAAACTGTTTTCAGGAAAATTGCAGGTCTTCATGTTCAGTGGTCTGAACGCAGAGAACTAATACGCATTCGAAAAATGATACCCATGAATACTTTTGCATTATCAGTCGCGGTTACTGTTATTCAACCAAACGAAGTAATCCAATGTTGTTATGAAATCAATTTTCTTGTTAAAAAGGCCCTTGACAAGATTGTAGTTAAAAATTCTAAACCATCAAAACATTCTTCAGGTTAATTACCAGGAACTGAAAACCAATTTCAAACGTACACTCTTTGATAAATAATAAATCACACATGTTTATAGGAAATGACAAAAAAAAACCCAGTTAAAAGCAATTCAACGTTTCAAAGCAACTAATTGAGTGGGAATTGTAAAATCTGGAAAGCTGGTCCCTACAAAATGATTTTTAAACAGCATTTAATATTGCTAATGAAATATATTAATAAGCAGTCTTTAAAGACTCTTTAAAAACTTTTTTTATGTTACTTTAATAAGTAATTATCGATTTTTCCCATGAGTAATTTGTCTAAAACAGATTCAGAAGAATATATATATTTTACTTTTAACAAATGTTTTCATTTGTTCCTTAACATTCCTTTAATGATATTGAAATCAGGGTCGAATCGTGAATTACTTTATAATATTATTATTTGCATAGTATAATCATGAATAATTATTTCTTATTTTTTTCTTTTATTCCTATTCTTGACTGTCTATATAAGACTGAATTGATGTGAATATTTTAATGAAATGATAAGGGCAAGAAACGATAGGTTATAAATATTCTATATAATTTTTTATGCTTTATATTTCATCAATATTCTTTATAGGAAAATAATTTAAAAATTAAATAATTCTTTTGTTAAATGAAGGACATACTTAAAAAACGAATTTATAATTATAGATATTATTACAATTTTCTTTTTTATAAGATAGCAGTTGTTTTTAATTTTCAGTATTTTGAGTGTATACATGTCTTGCAGAATAGCGTTGATGTATTTGAGAAATTTATTTCAAATCAATTTTCTCCTAATATAGGGAGATACATATTTTCTCCATATATAAGGAAAATACATAAATCGTACTCTTTGATATGATAAAATTGCTTTGGAGCTCTCAGTCTTAGAACTATACCTTCATGTTTTTATGACGCCATTTCAAAAATGTGTTTGAAATCTAAATTGTGCAATAAAATGTCCAGAAAATTTTATGTTCATAGTTTATTAAACTTTTTATGTTTCTATACATTGTGAACGATTAGAAATAAAAAAAAAACGCATTAAAAAAGAAGACTAAAGGCAAATCAAAACGAATTTTTGAAATTATAAAAAAAAATCAATAAAAGCTGATTAATAATCTTGCCTTCAGTAAGAAAATTTCTTAAGATCTATTATTTAGCATTTTATAGAGTAGTAAATTATTCCATAAAAGAGTAAAGAAAAGCCACAACAAAGAATTAAAATTATTATTTTCAGATAGTAATTTTTTTCATATATTTTTAATTTTAATTACCCACTTCTCGTTTGCATAATAAATTATTTTCATAAACCCAAACAAAAAGTATCCCAAGTCTTGATTTCATAATTCTTTTAACGAATGAATTTGAATTTCAGACCACATTGTACTTTCATGTAGGAAGTATGGGATTCAAATAAGTACAGTTCTGTACTATTTTTTAAAAATCGTTATCTATGTTTTAAAATATTCAAACAAGCATCGAAGAATTTAATAATTATTTATACATTATGTGCAAATATTTCAGGCAAAAGCATTATTCGTGTACCTGAACTTAAGAAAACAACGCGGCATTAATTAAACTAACGCGAAAGTAAAATGAATTGTAAAGAAAATCATTTTCATTGAAGTGGAAGTATTGTTTTTGACAAATAATCAAGTTATTTTTTTATTCTATTTAAATCGTATTTCTATAACTTAGCAATTTCCTAATCACATTTTAATATATATATTTTCATTTCTTGACTTTTCTAAGCAAAATGATTGGTAGTAATAATATAAATATTCCATTTGAAAGAATTGATATAATTGATATGAATATATTTTTACTGAAAACAGTAAAGAAGAAAACTTTGTATCTTTGGATAATCAAGATCGGATAGTAAAATAAATCTCAAGTCAGTATTCAATAGCTTTTCATCCCTTTCAAATTTATATTTCAAAATAATACTGCCGCTCGTTAACGCGAAGCATTGTTCCCAATTACTTATAGTATGAGATAACTATTATGAGATATTATTTTGAAAACATACAAAAATAATATTAATGTCTCTATAATGACCCCTATTAATACATTAATTTATAAAGAGGAAGATTTATTGAATGTTAGAGAACATAATTATATACGAGCATAAATTATGCCAATTTATCTTATGCCATCACTTTTAACTGAACAAAAAATGCCAATATTTTTCAATTATCATAATAAAGACATTGTTAAATAAAAGCTTTTTCTGTTTAGTGTTTTTATAGTATTCGGTTTCCATTGATGTTTTAAGGAAGTGGATACTGGAATTTTTTAATTAGGTGTCACCAAATCCTATAAACTCATTTTTGGTATACTTTCATTAATTTAGAATTTTCATTGCAATAGATAAATTTAACAGACACGTATTTCGTAACTTTTAACAAAGAGAAAAACACACTTGTTGCTATGTTTTTTAAATCTATGGACGGGGTACTTTTACATGCATGTTTTAATCTTTTCAATTATTATGCTATGATTATTAATGTTCCCCTAAAAATATATATAGAAACATTTAATATTTCTTTATTTTCATTGAAAGTTCCCCAGCATTCCGTGTCGGAGAAATACATATAAATATTGGTAGAATATTCTTTTATTAAAAATTTTAAATCTGGAATTTTATATAATTTGCAGCTGTTATTTGTTTTATTTCAATATACATTATTTTTTTTCTATTTTCATAATTTCATTAACGAGCCATCTTAGAAAAATGGCTTTGGAAACTGAAATTAATTCTGCTTATTTCTTTTACAAGACCCGTGCTAAATTTAGCATAAAATGTGTTAGCAGTTAATTTAAGCATGTCTTTTTCTTCATTTTTAATATACTGTCGATTGAATAATGATGGGGCATAGGCATTGCAATAGATAAATTTTTTTTTCAAGTAATAAAGAACAAAAATAAATTAGTTTATTTTCTTCAGATATTGCATTTGTTTAATGAATCGATATCTTTTTATGTTGCGATGGATTAGATTAGAATTATCTGATTGACGAAATATATATCCATTTATTTTTTAATATTTGCCAATATCTGGTTTATACTCTATTTACTTTATTATAATCAAGAATATAAAATAAAAACACTTTTAGTCAACTAATTTTAAGTTACTTTGTTATCATTTCATAAATACGAAGTTTATTGATTTTCTACCCATTTCCTGATTCAGCAATTCACCGAAATCTTTATCCATCTCTGTATTTTCTGTAATATTAGTTATGTAATTACATTATCACGAAAGTAATATAAATTTTTTCTAAAAAAGTTTATTTTTATAAAACCAATAATTGATGAAAAGTTGATGAAATATGATGAAAAGTTGATTTCATTTCTTAACATTGTCTATAAGAATTGATAAAAAATGAAACAGTAAACGATAGGTAATAAATAAAAAAAATTACATTCCTCCTATTTTGAAAGCTTGTAAAAGTGCTTTTCTGAAAATTGTTTTTATCAAAGCTGTTTTAAAGCTCTAAAAAGTAGAAAAAAAAATATGGTGTTGAAGGTAATCGAAGAAACAATTGAGAGATTATTTATCAATGCTCAAAATAAAAGTATACATAATATGCATCAGAATTTTTTGTATTTTATTTACTTCATGTTAAGAATGTTTGAGAGGTAATGCATCGTAATTTTGTATTATGTGGCTGGTTTCAGTGAGAAACGATTTAATTTTCTTTTATCTATAGATTAAAAGATTTTCTAACTTTAATGAAAAATAAACATTTTTCTAATAGTCTTTTGATATATTTCACTCATTATTTTTAATTAATGGTAACTGTAAAATGGACCCTTCTCAAGCTTGCTACAAATTGTTTTTCTCTTGAAATCATGTATAAACTGATTTGATGATCCATTAATTAATCTATTAATTATTGTATTAATAGATTTGTCAGACAGTGGGGGAGTTTCATATTATATATTATGCATGTCAGTAAAGCATCAGAATACCAGTAACATATCAAATGTTTAATTTCATGTTTTCATTAATTTCATTTTTATTCATGAACGAAGCCGAGTTAAGGAAAAACGTGCAATTATGTGATTATACGAATATTTTTTAGAGCCAAGAAGTTCTCAAAATTATAAATATTTTATGTTATGAGAACCTTTAAAATAAATCTCCTTAAAATTTGCCTTATTAAAGTTAAATATTTTTTGATACTTTCTTAATCGTAATTTTGGAAATTTCCTCAAATTACTTAAGACGGATAAAAAACTTATAGGTAATAAACTGATCTTAGAAATCTCTCATGCTCGCATTTTTTCTCAAGCAATTACAAAATAATAAAAAATAATCTAGATGGTTTTTTTATCATTTAGATCATTATTAATATGCAGTTTTTATGTACAAGGTGGTTATAATTAAAATTTCCCTGTAAACAGCATCCTACAATTCGAATTGATTATAGCGAAATTCAGCATACACGCTATACGCGAGATGCGCTCATGAAATTTCGAGAAAAAGTAGAATTCTAAAATAATTTAATACAATAAACATCAAAAACAATATTAGCAATCCAGATCAATAATTATAAGTATAACATTTTGATACCGGTAAATTCTGTCAATTTTAGGAGAAAAAAATTCGAAATTTGCATGTTTGCCGAGGAAACTTTATGCAAAACAGGGTATGATCTTATTGCAACGGTGTCGCGACAGTGAACGAGTTAAAGAATGCAAAACGCTTCATGTGAGAAACATCACAATTAATCGGTTTCAATTTTCTATTGAACGAACTGTGAATAGAAAAGAAATTTTGCAGGTGATCGTAGGCGGTCACATGGAGCACCTTTCCCTGTGTCATCTTGGGTGTGATTAACAACTCTAGCTCATCTTGTGCGATTTCATCCTAGTCTTTTCCTGTTTCTTTAAACAGAGCTGTTTTTTCTCAAGCCGAATACTGTTACTTTTTACTTAACATGGTTGAGAAGGTGAACAGAAGCTAGTCAATAAATGTTCATATTGTTCCTGCATTCCTTTTTGGACGTTTATTATGTTAAAATTTGTTTTCCCGGGAAATGTACCCTCTGGTGTGCATTTTAAGACTAAAACTTTTAATTCAAAATTCATTAAGCACATCTTGGTATAGTCTGTACATCAATTTTCACTGCAATCATTTAATCCAGTGATTCTCAACATGCGGGGCGCTGCCCCCAAGGGGGGCGCGAGAACACTAATGGATGGGCGCGAGCATATCCAAGAGAAAATGTTATTTTAAAAAATTGATTAAGTGACTGAATAGAAAGAACACACACACACACAAACAAAATTACATTTCAAAATATTTAATAATTAACAACTTATTAAATTAAAACCACTTTCTGAATTAAAAACAAATTTAATAATTATTAGTGACTTCCTTGGGCCTGTCTTGTAGAGCAAAGTTTTTCGAAGGAGGGTTCAATATTAGAAATATACACTCTCAGTTCTTTTTCTATATTTAGATGAGATCTATATTTTGTCTTCAAAGAAGCAACCGCAGAAAATCCAGTTTTACAAAGGTAAGATGTTGAAAATGGTAGTAGAAAACGAACTGTCCTTGTTTTTAGTGCAGAAAACTCACCACCTACTCCTGCCCAAAATTTAAAGAGGGATTTTTTACTAAATTGTCTTTTGGTTTCGCCGCTTGCCATGAAGTCTATGAAAGTTTCTTCTTCTTCAATTGAGAGCCCGGGAGTATTTTGAAATGGGTCCCACACACACTTGTAACTTGATATCAGTTTGTCGTCAGCAAGAAAGTACTTTTTAAAATTATTTGCTAGCATTGCTAAAGGATTTTCAATGGTGACAAAAACAACTTTTACATGTTGTTTTTCAGCCTTGTAAGTTTTAATACAATCATTCAAATTTGCAAACATTGTTAAGTTTTCTTGCTTTAAATTTCTGCTCCACAATTTCAATTTCTACAAAAAGTATTAACTTTATCACTCGTATCCAATATATGTGTATTTGCTCCTTGCAGTTGAAGATTCAAGTTATTTAATTTCTTGAATATGTCGACCACGTAGCTCAAATTCATCACAAATAAACTATGGCGAAAATTCTCAATTTCCGGTCTGTTTTCCTCTTCTAGGAAAACAGCGATTTTTTCTCTTAATTCATAAACAGGTTGCAAATATTTTCCTCGTGATAACTATCTTGCCTCGCAATAAAATGGTAACGCTGAATGTACTGCACCCATGTCTTTACAAAGTGTGGAAAAGATTCTTGATTTCAGGGGTCTCATTTTTATATAATTTACAACGGTTACAACCGTAGTTAACACAATATTCAAACCAAGACTCATTTCTTTGGAAGTCAAAGCTTCTCTGTGGATCATGCAATGTGTCCAGACGCACTGTGGCGAATTTTGTTTCACAAGTGCTTGAATACTTTGGAATCTTCCGGACATTGAACGAGCCCCATCAGTTCATATTCCGACGCAATTTTTCCGTTCTATGTTTGCCTAAATTATCTCTAAACATAATTTCTAGAATCTCAATTGCGGCTGATAAAATAAGCTCTTCACCAATGGTGTGTGGCTTTTTACTCCTGGCTATTTTATATGAAGCTTTTTAAGAGGCAATTAAAGCTTTTTCATTCACAAACTTTTTTTAAACAATGGTTTTTTGCTTTTCATATGATTTTAAATTTAATTCGAAGAATTATCTGGGTCAATTTACGTACCCACTATGAAGCGTTTCCAACTGTCGTTTAAGTTTATTAGGTTTCATGCTGTCTGCCGTCACCATTTTTGAGCAAATGATAAACAGGGGCCTTTCTTCTTCATTTACTTCAGTACTATTCAGAATATTTTCTTGATTTTATTTTCGGAACCACGCTCGTCTGTGTACTTGTTGATGCTTGTCTATCGTCTAATGCTCGCTTACTCCAGCTTAAATTATCCATGATTCTGCATAAGTCTGCTGCCGTGAATATTTAATACGGTGAATTGCAATTACACGAAAATATATATATCATACATATTCAGAATAGATTAAACAGCGATAGAAGGATCGACTGTAATGAGATTGTCTGGAATTGAAATTGTCGTTATAGAACTTTCTCCTTATCCGTATGAGAAAATATTTGTTCAAATCTGCGCACGCTCCTAACTTTTATGCTGACTAGACAAATTTCAGACAAATCGAAACTTCTCGGGAAACCGTGAGAATTCCCGACATGGCGGGACGCAAGAACAATAAAAAGGCATAGAATTCTTGTTTTTTCAATGCTGAGGATCGGTGTTGCAAAATTTCAATAAATTTCCTTATTCTTGGTAATTTGTTAAGTTTAAAATTAAGGTTGTAGTGTAGGTTTAGAGCCAAAATACTCAAAATACATTATTATTGTATACATTTTATTGTATGCGGTGGGAAGGGATGGAGCGCGATGAAAATTATGATTGAAAATTGGGACGTGAATACTAAAAGGTTGAGAAATACTGATTTAATCCATTTGCTCTGCAGGATGATATTTATAGGGAAAGTTTAATTATAACCACCATGTATATCAGCAAAAGAGAATATATTTTTCAGGTGAATTCTTGAACAACTTGTTACCTTTCATTAAAAAGAAACTGCAATAAATTTTTAAATTGGTAAAATTTGTATTGAAAGTGTATATATATATATATATATATATATATATATATAATATATATATATATATATATATATATATCCCCACAAGAAAACTAGATGTAGCATTAATGCTTTACTTGAAAAGCAGCAAAAAAAATATTACTTTTTTGACTTAATCTTTTAAAAATGGCATCTTTTTGAAACCATAATCTAATGAAAAAAAATTTCTTGAAAAACAGAAAAATATTCTCCATATAAATTGTTTGCATTCTAACACTATTTTCAATTTTCTACTACTAAGTGAATCTTTTCCAGAGCATCCAAATAAAAATCCTGAAATTTCTTGGTAAATGTACACAGTTTTGAAGAAATTCTAATGTGAAATGATGCATTGCTGCCAGTTCACAGCACCATAAATGCAAAAGATCAATAAATGACGTAGAAATGAGTAAAACAATACAATTTCTTTGAACTAAAGAAACAAGGGAGTTAACTCAGTTTTTCTTAATCATTCAAACAAATTTTTGAAAGATTTAAAAAGGAAAAGTGCGTTTTGTAAACAAATCTGTTTGGGTATTATTTTATAAAATCTTTTTTAAGATTTTCGGTTTTTTTTTTCAAATCGAAAAAAAAAACATACTCATTGATCAACGAACAAAATTAAATTAATTAATGAACCCTATACGAATGTTGATAAATTAAAAATATTTGTGAAACTGAGTAAAAACATGGTAGTTTATCTCTTTTATTTAAACATTCTTTTGGCAGAATCTAATATGTACGTTATTCGCATAATACGTTAGAGTTCTTTAATGAAAGAGCAATCCCCGACTCTTCAGTTATCAAAGCTTACGTCTGCTCTCAGAAATTTTGCATCTTAATTTAGAATAAAGTAGAATAAATAATTGAACCATTCTTCTGAAGCCAGAAATACAGTTGTCAAAATTCAGTTCCAGATAATGAGATTCCAAGAATATCAATCACTGCACACCCATCTTCTTAATATATCAAAAGCCTAACGAATGATCTTTATAAAGGAAGTTCCTCTTCGCGGTAGTTTGAATTGCATTAAGGCTCTAAATTTAGAATTATTCAGGAGTCAGTAGTCATAGTATAGAATTCGTGAACTAGCTATAGGGACGTCTCAGCAATTTCTAAATATTTAATATCAATATTTTTTTTCTATAAATTAAAATACTTTTTAGATAATGATGTCTTGACTTTCAAATAAATTTATATTTACCTTTCATTTCAGTGGCGTTACTTCAGAACATTTAGATATGTTTGTGTATATTTAAACAGGAATTTAGTACAATCCCATTCTTTTCTCACAATTCAAGTTTGTTTATATATTAATCTGTGGTTTTATAGCTATTAGAATTTTCAGCAAAGGGAATTTCCTCTTAAAAGGTGACATTAGTTGGCAACCTTTTTTTAATTATCATCATGAAATAAAATTAACTGTATTGTTTCTTCTAAGTATTTAAGTTTCTTGTTTAGACCTATACAATTAATTTGTAATTATTCTTCATTCTGAAATTTTGCATATTTTCTGGTTTCAATGAGTATGATTGATGTTTTAATATTTCTCGAACTTAATCATCTATTATTTAATTGCCATTAAATTTAGTTTCCAGCTGATTACATGTTACACAGTTAAAAATTATTTATAAAAAAATCAAAGTTTAAAAATTTACTGTATTCATTCATTGTTTTATTAAAATATGGCCAAAAAGGTATAATAATGAATATATTTGATCAAAAATATGGATTTAATATCAAATATTAAAATCTTAAAGTTCCGGATAAAATATTTTATTAAAAGCCATTCGACATGACAATACGAAGGCGTACAATAACCTTTGATGCATTATATTTTAATTTGTTAACAATTTGTGCTACCGCCTTGTATGCAAGATTAACTGATGATTTTTTATCAAACAGGTATGAATGAAAACGGTTTTTCATTTACCTGATTATTCTGATTAATATAATTTTTAATATTTATTATTTCTGTCCATAAGTAATGTTTATATTATTTCAACTAAAATGTTTTTTTGACTTATTTAAATGCATAACATAAATTATGGAACTCTGTATTAATAATATAATATGCTTCGTTATACTTGATAATCTTCTAAGTCTAACTAGGTCTGTAACAAGTATTTCCAATTTGAATTACTAAATTTTGTTCATAAATTATTATTTCACAAGATTCACAAATTAGAATATTACTTTTTTATTTATTAATGATTTGTGCATTTTGTACCACATCATACGTTAATTTCTTATACATCAAGTTATTTACCTTAATGCCAAAGAATGATCATTTATAATTTTAGAACAGTTATCAGGCTTTATTTCCAAACAAATAAAACGTCTAAAATACTTTTCAAAAAATCATTTTTTATTCTAATATTTTATCCTAATTTTATGTTAGACATTTTTTCTAATCAGTGACAGCCATAAGTAGGTATTCACAAGATAAATGGATTTATCTCCATACAAATTAAAATGATCTTGTAGCAAATCGCATGATTAAACCTTGTTATATATCTAAACTATTCAAAAAAATTTACCGTTTCTATTAAAATTTCTAGAACATACATTTATTTTGAATAACGCCATATTTTCTTACATATGTTATATAATTCATGTAGAATTTGACTTGTAAATTAAAATTTATACAATTAATTTGATAATTTATCTTACATTTTTATTGCTTATATTAATTATGTATCCATTATCCATAACTATGCATTATTTACGTATAATTTATCTTATAATTATTTTGTAAATTATTGCAATAATAAAATAAGTGCTAACTTATTCCGGAATTAAAAAATTATTAAAAATGATTTGAATATTCTATTTCAATAAAATATTTATAATTATAAATTCTATTTCTCCTAATTTTAGCTATCTTAATTCTTTAATTCTACATGAAAATGTATCAGAGCAACTTATAAGGGAAGTTACTCAATAAATTTTAAAAAATATCGTATTTTCAAGAATAATTCTTATTTAAAAGTTTAATCTTCGATTTTTTGAAATGCTTGTCGAATATCAATGAATTATGAATACTTTGCTAAGAAAATATTCTTTTCATAAAGAACACATGTCTCCAAGAAAATCCTCCATCGCTTAAATCATTTTATCCAACTAATTATGTAATTTCGATGTAATTTAATATAATTTCAATATAATTTAACTTTTTCCTGTCATTAAGACATTTTAATGTTCTTACGCGTACATGTTCATTAATTAGCTGTATAATATGAAATTTTCAGGTTGTAACCATAAATTGACTTGTATGAAGTAGTTTCATAAATTTTTCAATTTATGAATTTTGATCAATCGATAAAAAAAAATTTCCGTTGGAGGTGCATGCTATAGTCTTTTTTTAATTAGGTCTTTTATTAATTATTTGTGCTTTTATGTAAAAAAATGCCGTAATTTTCATTAAAATTGATTTTAATATAAACTTCTTTATCACTTTATAGTTAAAACGATAATTGAATTTCTGATAAGATTTCTTTTTTAAATATTTAGTTTAGCGTTTTCAATGCCAAATTTAAACGATATAGTTTAATTTATAGAGGAGTTTTGAAGCCAGGAGGAATATTAGCCAATAACAGGGGGAAAAAAGCAATTTTAAACTGCTAACTCATTATTGTTCTTAGTTCTCAACCTTAAGTGGCATTAATTTTTCGAGATTTTCATTAACGAAAATATGTTTGCTTATGGTAACATTTCTTCGATTAAGTTAGTTTAATATATTTTAGTTTCGTAATACCTTTTATACTCATATTTATTAGAAGTTTTTTATATGAATATATTTGGGACCAATTACGATATTAAAACATAAATTAGAGATTTTCTTTCTAAGTCCATTAATTTTGCATTCTTTTTTATTTCTTTAAATGTTATTCCAATCATCTTTTTATTAAAAAGTTCATTTATTTTTTTGAGCTTTTGAGAATGTTTTTTTCATGGCATCGATCTATTCCATTTACAAAGCTAAAAAGAGAGCAATTATCTTTTAATATTTACATTTAAACCGTTACATAAGCTTTGATACTTCTATAAAAAAAAATTATCATTGTCACCTTGAATAAATTGTTAAGGTTTTGAAAATTTTATGCAATTTCTTTCGAAATTGATTTTTTATATAAATGATTTTAACTCAAAAACAGTTTTTCTATACATTTTCTTTTATTCATAATTTAAAAGCGTAGTTTTCTGTATTATAACTCTTCAGACAAAAAGATACGGAGTTATTTCAGTTGAATCTCTGTTCAAGATGATAATGTTATAGATTTCTGTTGATTCAGCTAGGTACTAATCAGAAATCATACTTTTGTTTTATATCGTATACTTAATTAATATAAAGTTTCTAAGAGATAAATAATTTATATTGAATTTTATGACAATAAACATTAATGCACTTTCATAATCATCTTGTTTGTGGTTGAAATTATTTTTAATCATTTCTTGCTCAGAAATACACATATTTTGAGTTGAAGCTCCAAAAGAATAATACTTAATTAGTTATTTAAAATTAAATTCAAAGGTAACTAATAAGAATAAATTCTGCTGTTTTCTTTATTTAATCCAAAAAGAATATCGGGAAATAGTTTATCTTAGCTTCATTAAAGAATTGAATTAGATACATAGAATAATGGTTCTTACGATTCCTTAAGTGATTGCAATATTTTACATTTCAAAAACGTTTATATTTTAACATTCAGGAAGATCTGTAAGCCTAAATATATCATTAAATCCCTTTCATGGCTGTATGATTTAAAATATTCAGGATGTTGTAATTAGATGTATTCCCGTAGATTGAGTCTTGCTTATTAATTCATCGAATATACGTTATTTTAGATTCCTCTTTCGTGAAGCTGAATAATTGAATAAGTAAGCTTTTGGCAAGTACGTTCCTCCAAATTATTAGTTATTCAGTTGAAAAGTATACATTCATTTGTAAGGAAAATACGGACATGATTCGATTTTATTTTTATAATAAAAAAGCAATTGCTTAAAAACATGTCTTTTAAATTAAATTTTATAATTAGGGTATAATAACATTTTTTTTTAAAAATAAATTGTAAATTATTTTTAAGCAATAAACTTATAATGATGTTCAGGATATAGTTTTTAAAAATAATATAAAGTTTTCAATCACATTTTTTTTTGATGAATTAAAAAAAAAATAATGGTTTATAAACTTAATTTATAGTGCCTCTGAAAGTGAAGAATGAATTGTAAATTCAGAAATATTTTTCCTGAATATATGAGTGCCCAAGAGCAGTTTTCATTTTTAGGAAGAATTATTGAAAAAAATCTTACAATTTAGAACACCAGGAAAAATCTCAGTTTAGAAGGATACATATTTACCATTTTACTCCATTTTAACTTTATAATTGAAATATTTGGAATTCTAACACTGATGTTGATGTTTTTGTATTCTGATCTAATTCGTCAGAACTTATTTTTTCCTGAAGTAAAATTACATATATGTAAATGAGAAGAGATTTATTTTCATTTCGAAGATGCTATTAAAGAATACTCTTAAAATATAGCGACTGATTTATTTAAAAATTAAAATATAGTTGATGCCCTAAACTGCTGTAAAATACATGTTTAGTAATTCATATTACTTAAATCGGAACGTTTGAAAGGCGATGAAGGGATAAAATTAATTTAAAAAAAATATAAAGTATTTATTGATAATATAAAATTCTCCAACATTTCCTCCTCTTGTCCAAGGCATTCCATCCCTTCTCATCCAAAATGCACGTATCCTCTTAACTCAGATCAATCCATGATTATCATGAAATGTAGAAATTGTTAATCTCACCAAAGTCCTTTTACTCAAAGGAGCATCAGTTGGGAAAGGTGACATCTTGAAGAAATGCTTATAAAAATATTTTTAAAGATTAGCAAAAATATAGGATAATGGAAACACTAAGCGTTTTGTTTATGAATATAGTAAGATAATAAAATAACCACACCACATGACTCGTAATGAAATCCTATTTATTAAATGTCCTATCTTTTGACTCTTTCATGTCACTTTAGAAAATATTCATCTTCTCTAGAAAGTCTTTGGTTTCAAAGAATCCTTAGCAATCCATCATAATCATAAATCGACTTAAAAATATTTAATTGATAATGAACAGATTATTGTGATTAGAGTTATGTCAAATTTTTAATATTTTTCTCGAACCTAATTTTAATTTAATTACTGACTAACCTTTGAATTAAATATTTAATGCAGCATTTATAATTTCACATGGTTCAAGTTTTATGCAATACTTATTTTTTTTTTACTCGTATTGGGCATTACCGTGCATTCATCTAATGCTCTTATATTCCAAACATTTTTTTTTAATTCTCATCGTCATCGGAAATTTTTTGCAATGCTCTGAATGGTGGTTAAATTATGGCCCCGCCTTCAAAAATATATTAGTAATCTTGCATTAAATACTGCATGGGTTCCTCTTGATGTGGAAATATGTGATGTCAGTTGGCAGCATTTTGAATTTCATACCATTACCAGTTAAACTTCATTTTCTAATTCCTTAAGATTTGATGTTATCGGAGCAAGTTTCCTGATACTCTGTTTCCATCCCATACCATATATTCTCAATTGGATTGCGATCTCACAATTGTACAGGCCAACAAAAACGAGTATTTTTCTAAGAATCTATGGATAATATATGTTTTTATTATGATGGAAAATTCTCTTTACGTAAGACTATTCCCGGGAAGTTATTAAAATGATGATAAACTTGATTTGCCTAAATACTTTTATAAACTTGGATAAATAGATATTGTTCCATAGTAATCAAAAAACTTAGAGGATGTCAAGAAAACATACCATCAAAAGCCATAATATTGCATCTACCAGTGTGAAGTGCCCTGACAATGCAGATGGGGTCCATGCTTTCGTATTCTTTTCTCCATATTCACCACCTGCATGATATAGTTGAAAATTTATCAAGCAAGATGACCTTTCTCTCGCCAATTGTTGTCCAATTTTTGAGCAGCGTATCGAATTAGAGCTGTCTATTCTTTTTTAATTAAGACTGTGGAGGCTTTAGAACAAGTCATCACGCAGCCTATAGAATGCAATGTATAGTAAGCAATGTCTTTAGAGACCTTTTCAGTTTGAACTTAATAAAGAGTCCTCTTTATCAATCTGAGATAATGCAACTCTTCTGTTGAGCTTTATATATCTGGCAATTCTACTTTTTTATCGCGCTTTCAGTAACCTGAGATAATCACAAGCTTGATGATCAGATCTTTTTATCAGCTCTCTAATAATTATCTGTAAATATTAATAATGATTGCTCTTCAAGGCATTGAGAGTGTAGCTGTTCCGATGATACTGGCTTCTAGTACGTACAATCCTCTTGCTCTCAAACTCATTTAAATCAAGGTTATTGCATATTTCTACACTAACAACAAATGAAGGTTAAATTTACTGATATTTCTTTTTTGCAGTTATCTGAACCTTTTACAATGCGAAATTATGACAGATCTGCATATAAATGCCAAATGGTCATAACAACTTAGCCGCTTAATGTATATAGTATTTTTAACATAAATATCTTTTCAATGAATTACAATGTAACGTTTCTTTTTAATAAAATTCCCATCAATCTATACCAAATCATAAAGGGTTTATATTAACGCTAGAAACGAAGGTGTGACATCGTTTAGTATCGTATTAAAGGCTATTTAATAAGAATTTTTCCAAATATTAAGTGGCTCCTATAAAATGAACTTATTTATTGTAATATAAATTACCTTCAGTTTTGAAATAAAAAAAACGTACGATTTAAAAAAATAATAGAAAGAAAATTTTCAACATTCCCGACTAACCAAAAATAACATTACAAATTTCACAATCATAATCGCGCATGAACACAATTACATATTTTTTTTCTAAACTGACGATTTCTTTTTGATTTTTTTTCTTTATATTTCCGAAAATATCTTGAAGCAAATAAATTATTTTGCATCATGCAAATTGTATTATCATTTTTTTGCTTTGCTTGCGAATAGTAGGGGCAAACCAATCTCTACTGTTCAAATTAGACGTATTATAAATCTTTAAATTCATAAAAGATTTCTAGAAACAATACATTCCTCTTGACAAAAAGGAATTCAATTTTGAAATATTCATTCAAATGTTTATCGTTTTATACATAGAACTTCTGTGCAAAATTAAATATATTATCTTGCTTTTTTAACAACTATGTCGTTTTTGTTTTCTATTAAGCATTATGTACCCATTCCATTTAGAAAGACGCCAAATGTCAAGGATAACTGTTTTGCTGTCAATAAACAATGCAGCTACTCATTGCAAATAAGAAAAAATTCAAAGTGTCGTATTTCCAATTCAGGATACAAATAATATTTGGAAAAAGAATTTTACTCTGTAACAGAGATGATTAGATTTCCGGAATCTCGCCAAAATATTAAAAAAGAATGAACGGTACTATTTAATTCATCCTTTGTATTTTTAATTAACTCCAAAATTTATTAATAAAAGACAACTTCAGGAAATATTCTTGCATTTTGATTCCCGAAAATAATCTGATGATTGAACCTTTTGGTAAGAGAGCAAACAATTGCTTTCAAGGGAGAAAAGAAAAATGAAGGAAATACTGCAAAAAATAAACTGCATTAGAGTATTGGGAATTTCTAAGTAAATAGCAAACATTTCGTATTAATCTTTGTTATCCAAACAGCGCAAAAATATCGAAGATAATATATCTACAAATAAAATCTGAATAAAAATGACCTTCATACTAGGCAGGAGAATTTCTTCTTTCGGCTCTCTTAAATTAGCGTTGTAATTATACATATTTATCTTGTAGTAATGTAAATAGAATCGAGTATGCATTGATTCTGAAATTTAATATAGACTGAATCGGTGTTAAGTCTACATAACAAAACTTTAATCACTTTCCTTATTTCATTTTTTAGTTCTTACTATTAGTTCATGCTCTCCCTAAATTTGTTTTGCAAAAATTTTCAATCATTAATAAAATACTCTTTATTTACTCACTCAAGCTCATATACATATTTAAAATGTTGTTGAGAATAATACTTGATGATACAGGTTTTTCATTCAGGTATTAATTCATTAATTAAATTTAATTAATTTTAATACTTTAAATAGCTTTTTGGCAGCTTTTAATGAGAATCGAAATCAGGCAGTAGCTGAATCGATAAAATGCAAGGATTTCAGCATTTTTCAAGTGAAGGTGAAGAATGGAAGTTCTGTTCTTGCTCTGAGAAATTATAGATCACAATCAGCTTCATAATTTAGAAACTAAAAAAAAATACAAAGCAAAAAAATCGTAACAAACAGCAATAATAGTCCCAACACCATATATAGAAAGGAAAATGGGAAAATTGCGAGGAAATTCGCTCTTATTTTGCCATTTAATATTGTGATTTTGCCACTTAATATTGAGATTACCACTTAATATTGCGAAATATATATTCATATTTATATCGAATGTTATTATTGAATTAAAAGTTACTAAAAAATATTTTCTTTGTTGACGTGAGGAATTGACTTTAATAATTTTTAAAAAATATATTGCTTTTTTATTCATATCATACACAGATGGTAAAGCAGAGAAGTAGCTGACATATCTTTATAATTAAAAATGAATGTTTGTCTATATGTCTCTTATGCCTTACTAAACCTTTCATCTGATTGCAATGAAGCTTTATGTTTACATCTAAAGGATGGTTATAGGTATAGTACAATTATCTAAGATAAAATTCTGATCTCAACCGCATCTATTTATCAAGGGTAAACCTCCAAATAACTCGCCGAGGAGACAATAAATTCAGCAAAAATGCTAAATCCAAATTAAAGGTTAATATTTTGTAGATATTGAACGCAAATGTCATGCAAGTCATGCTCGGAAGTAACAACTTTATTATAGATTATGCGAGAAAATTTTGGGTAGATCAAACCTGGGGTTTTCATATTTTAATTAAATATACTTTTTTTCGCAGTAACCATCAAAAATATTGTGGTATAAATGATTTTGCAACATCTAAATTTTCAAAAATTATCGTTTCAACTATATTAACGAACTGCATGCAATTATTAAGAAATGAAACAATTAAATGTGTTTTAATAGTAATTCAGTTAAATTCCTTTTTTCAAACGAGAAACTGAATTTATAAAAATGCATTTTATATTAATAGTTTACTTTTCTTAAAAATCGATAAATTTGGGAAACCAGATGCTCATCGTAAAGGTTCTTATCAACAATTGAAACATATCTCGAAAAATTAAAGGTAGTTCTTTTAAGTGTTTAGTATGGCAATGCAGTTTACAGCTGGTGGCTCACATGATTAAATAATGAAAAAAAGACATTTGTATTCAGTAATCTAGCTAATATTTCCAACGCTTCAGAACTTACTGTTTCAGTAAAATCCAATTAGCAGGTCTATACAGTTTATGAATAATCAATCGATGTGCAAAGGAATAGATAGGAGAGTCAGTCTTTAGATGGGTTTGGTTGAAAATCCGATGCATGTCTACAAAGAAGTCATAAAGTAATTTTCTCCTTATAAAACTGCCTGTAGCTGAATCTAAAGAGCGGAATAGAGTTACAATTTATACATAGTCTGTATAAGGTAATCAAAAACGTAAAACATTCTGCAACTAAAATTACTAAAAAGGTCTATTGAAACAGCTTAAATTGAAAAAAAATCATGTCAATATTTATAATTAAAGCATGGAAAAATGAGTAGGCAATATATAATTAATGCTCGTGTGATGAATAATGTAATTGAAGAAAGAATGATCAATATGACATACGATAAAATATTTTATTAACCTATTTGAGATCTTCAGACTATGGGAACTATCTCTTCTAACTACTGATCACCTTTCTGTACAAGATATTGCATTTTAATTTTTTTTTTGTACGTCGACATCGTTTTTGCTCTTCCCATGCTTTTTTTCTTTCTTTAACGAAATTGGTTTCAGTGCGTTCATTAGTTTTAATCTCAAATACCTCCAAAGTGAAAATATATAGATATATTTACCATTCTATATGTTTATTTGCATAACTGTATGTAGAGTTTCATTTATCACTGCAATTTATAATTTTGGTTTCGACATTCACAGGTGGTGCTATAAAGACCAACCGACAGTCATTTTTGGTGTTATTATCAATCAAATATTTGTTACAATGCTCTTTAGTGTACAAAACTGATTTCCAAGTATCTTTCTTAATAATGAGTGTTGTTTTTTAGTGTATCTGTTAAATAAAGATAAATAACAATTCCTTCAATAAATCTATAATTTGAAGATTCAGCGATATGTGTTTTGGTGATCCTAATGATTTGACTTTCGCATTTCCTATTCATGAAAAAAACTAAATACAAATAAGTATTCAAAATAATTTTGAATAATTGGAAATGGTATAAATGCAGTTACATATACGTTGGAATTAGTTGTTGTAAACATTCTTGCATCTTCCAATAAGCGAGCACATTTATTAACTACAGGCCATTGATAAACAATAGTTATGAAGAAGCCTATTGCAATCTTTGGCCATTAATTGCTGGAATGTGGTTAGAAAAAAATCCCAGAAAAAACATTGTACATTTGAAGAGCATTTTCATCCCACCGATTGAAACCAAAATTTGAGAGAACTGCATTGCACTTAAATTCCCGCACCATATTTCATACATTTAATTCCTTGAATTTTTAAGCTGCCATATTAACAATTTTGTGAATATGCCCATTGCCAGACAGTTAATACTTTGGTGGATGTGGTTCTAATTTTGTTTTTTTAGCTACAAAGTAAATTTTAAATTTATGTACCTAATTTTTATATTTTTTGTTTGTAAATGTTTTATTTTTTAATCGAACTGCTGAATGTACATAATTAATGTGAATGCTTTGGTTCAGGATTTAATCACAAAAAAATTTTTAGTGTTGACACATTAATCCATCTACCTCAAAGCATTTTAATATATATCCTTACCTTAGACATACACTAATAGAATACTGATTCTACAGATATGTAAATATGAAGCTTAGCGAAAATCTCGCATTAGGGTATTTTCTATTTTTTGAGATTTTCTTTGTATACTTTTTATGCAAGAAAATGAAGAAAGATAGAAGAAAGGCCCTTTGAAATATTTTTTAATTATATAAACAAATGATAAAATATAAATATTTATTATCGTTATTTATTTTAAAGTAGCTAAGTTACGTTTAGGGTTCAGAGCATGCTTAATTAAATGCATAAATAATGCACATTTTAAACGTAAGGATACAGAAATGTCCAGAATATAAATAATGCATATACTAATAAGAGTATTTTAGATTTTCTCTCGAGTCAAGTATCATCTGACGAAAAATTTTACACTTTTTAAGTTTAAAATTTGAAATGGTATATTCCTTTCACATAGTACATTATATACTTATTGCTTCTATATGACGTTATTAAAATAATTTTCGCTACTAGATTCTAATAAATTTCTCAATGATAGTGCTAAAGTAGAAAACCACAAGAATTTCATATTTATTAAGAATACATAAATTTATCTGTTTTTATGTTATGAAAACATATCTGCTATAGGTTGAATCTGAATTCAATTTTGTTTATACCCTTCTAAAGAAGATTTTTTTTGAGTAATTGTTGCTTTTAATTATAAATACTCATCAGAAATGTGATTCTGAAAGATAGATACGCTTTTAAAAGTGGTACCTGAAAATATTTAGTCCATTCAAAATTATTGTAGTAAATGTAAGGCGTCTATATTTTTGTCTTATTTGGAAAAAAATCATTTTTTAATTATTATTTCAAAATTATATTCATATTTATAGGAATGTCTTTATTATTTTTGAATTTAAAGTATAATAATTTTAAACTAAATTTTCAAGTCCTTATTACCAGAAATTTAACATGAATACAGGTCTTTAATTTTAAGATGAAATTTCAAGAAAAGCTCTTTAATCCAAAATTGATTGTAATTTAATCTAGATAGAGTAATACGATTAAAACTGCACGTAAATCAATATATTAATTCTATTAATATCCATTAAATATCGCACCAGAATAATAAATCTTCTTGTGAACAGATTTTGAATAAAAATCATTTATTTGTTAGATTCCCGTGGGAGAAAATAAATCCCCCAACTGGTGAGGGGTTTAAAATCATTTGATGGAAACAGCGATATACATTGCTCTAAACCGTTATTTTCTGAAGTAATATAGTTTAACATTTCGGAATAAAAAGCTTAGGAATATATTTCCATGGTTTGACAATCTGCAAGCATGACAGTTACTATAGGTGATGGAAGGGAGCTGTATGGGAGATCAAAATTTAATGAAGAGATGAAATATTAAATGTATCAAAAATGTGTTTAATTAATTGGAATTCTTGTTTTTTTTCAATTTATTTGTTAAATTTACATAATTTCGAGAATATTAAGAAAAATACTTTTCAAAATTGATTTTTCGTTCACATGGTGATATTTTTTGATACTTTCTTATATTGCATTATATATCCAAAAGATTTAATTTCAGATACATAATTTATGGATATATGCTTGAAATCTGATTCAATAAAAATTTGCTATTTATGTAAAATTTAAAACATTTTTGTAGCATTATTGCAGAATTACCTAAACATCTTATTAATTTCTACATAATAAGTACAGAATGAAAGCTAAATTTGCTGTATACGGTGTCCCTAATTAAAGTAGAATTTGAATTTAATACCATTCGTGCAATAAAGTTACATGAGAGAGCAACGAGTTTAATTAAATAACAAATATGTTTTAAATTGTATATTTTTGAATCATAAATACAAAGAATAGAGTAATGTATGGAATAACTCATAGAGCAAATGGCCTCCACAGATTTGTTGGCACTCTTTTATTGAAATTTCCTATTGCCATTTTGCATAAAAGTGGCTCAATTTCATTGATTCAGCATTTAATTCCCACATAAAATAAACATGTGTATGTTGACTATTTTGTCGGTACCTTTTGACTTCAAATAGTCCCATTAAAATTATCCAGTGATGTAAAATCCAACGATCTAAGCCTTAGATCGTTGGTTCGTTGACCCCTTAGATTCTAAGGGGTCAATTCTGAAATTTTCGAATTGTGGTTGCCATACTTTTATAATTTTGGAAAAGTTATTCAGCAATAAAAATAACATTTTTCTATTTTTCAAGCAATTTTATTTACCCTAAATTATCAGCTGTCAATTAGTTTTACATGAGTGATATGCTAGGAATTTTTCCTTACAAATTTATTCATTCTAAAAATATAAGACTTACTTTTACTTATATTTAGTCTATGGTAACATTTTTTTCATTTTATAAAGAATTACATTTAATCATCATTAGACTCTGAAACTGACTTTATCCGATTAAGGCAAAACGTACTGCAAAGTTTGAGAATGCCAAACGTTTCAGAGCTGCGTCTATACAGGTATCATTTACACTCTCCTTTATTCTGATAATCTTTTCCTTCCGGCGTGATGATATTTAATGATACGTGTTAAATTACTATAATTTATAACTCGAAATGAAGCGTTCTGATCTCTGTAAACAGGCGTGCATCGTTTATTCTGGTTAGAGTAGAATGACATGTAAGCTATTGTGCATAGCAATCTTTGGTATGTATTATTTTGAGCAAGCGTGATTAGGCTTCATCTGATATTTTTAAATGAATTTAAGTAATATTAATTGCAATTTGCTTAATAATCATTAACTTATTCAATTTGATAAAATAAAGCATTTTACTAAACCGTCATATTACAAAGATGCGTTTTAGTTATGTACATTTACAAAAGTAAATATCTCGGATAATAATAAAATCGGCCACAGAATAAAATTTCTTAAATTATGCATTTTTTAAAAGAAAATGCATTACGAACGCTTATTTAAATGTTCTTTCTTAATGTTTGTTACATTTATTAGATTGGCAATAAATTTAGTAAACACAATACGCTTGTTTTTAAATAGATCGTGATTGGCATAATTTCGAAATGTAACCAGAAAGAAAGAATGGCACTTAAAAAAATATTCATCTGATTTCCAACATGCTCCACATTAGAGTGGCCCACATGTTTTGCGCGTCTTTGAATATGGAGAGATTATTCGAAAGAAGGCTGTTCCTTTACTGCGATATATCAATTCTGAATTTAGAACTCTACCAGCAGATGGTCATAATTCTGTTCAATACTAAAATTAAATGCTTTAGAATTTTTTTTAAATAAACAAGTTTCCATTGTCATGACACTGTTGTAACTGGTCAAAATTCTTTTATGCAAAATCACGTGCGAAAAATGGTGAATTGAAAATCTGTTTATCTCAAGCTACAGAGAACAAAGAATTTTAAAAAAATCAATAATTTCGTTCGTGATAAAATATTTGTTATTGCTTTGTCATTTATGGCACTTTACTACCCCTCTGACAGCTATATGTTAGTGATTTAAGTAGAGCGAACTTTACTTGTATTTTTTTATAGCGTCAACTAAGGCCAAGAGAATGATTTAGCTATTTAATGCGTCACCGTCACTTGCGCGACCCTTTTTTACAGGGAGGGGGGGACATTCACATTCTTTAAAGATAGAAGAAAAACCACGCCCGAAAAGGGACTCAAACCCTAGACTCCCAGATCACAGGGAAGACTCGCTATCTCTATGCCAGAGCACCTGTATAAAATATTTTAACCAGTGAACGTCGTACTTACATTTAAAACCTTAACTACACTGATAAACTCATGAAGGTAATTGATAGTACACAAATTTTCAAGAAATAATGTAATTATTATAGAGGATATTTATTTTTAGATAATTAAACAATACAATAATCATGAAATAATGATTAAACGTATGTACCCTTGCTTTCCGATAGGTATTCTAATTTTCGAATTGTTTCATATTATACATTTTACAGGTGATTATCAGTGGCAAATTATTTTGATGTAAAAACGCGATCAAAAAAGTGTAATTGGAGTGCCATTAAAATAATGAACCATTTTGATTTTCCAGCCCATTCCTTTAAACTACACATAAAAGTTCAAATTGAAACCCAAATATTTCATGTCATAATATGCTAAGTGTAATATTTTTTTTTCTTTTAAAAATGTAATACATTAATTGTTTCTATAATATGTTACGGAAGCAGATGAATTTCAAACTATGCAATTAGGCTTTGGTTCCTTGTTGTGTAACTACGTATACTTAAATGAGAGCTCCCTTATCACCCAACTGTACTCACAGTGAATAGAGTTCCAAATATTTGCTTTAATTACTGTGATGTATTCGTTGTCGCTGGAATTATTCCATGCAATTTTACACCTGAAAATATTATACTTATAAAATTCCAGAGCAAGTTATTAAGCGATACTGTTTGAACTTTCTCATAATTTTTTCTTCGAACCAATTGTTTGGAATTTGAAAATTTTGTTGCACCATACCATAATTAGAAATGTACTAAAACCAATTTTATAATCATTGAATGATTGTTAATTAAAATAAACTGAGTATTAAATTAGTTTTATTTCATAGAGAAGTGTTTTGGTTCATTATTAATTCTGATTTTTTTTCTAAAATTATACTTAAATCAATTTTTCGAGAATGAAAATCCGCTGGCTAATTCTACATGAACTTTAAAATCCGAACATAGTCTAGGAGTAATATATATAATATCAAACGATGTCATCTGTGCTTTTCATTTTCCATTCAATAAAACATTAATATCAGGGTTGCTTGATTATGGTTTCGTTATATAGATCTTAGCTCTAAAGTACAAGTTTTGCTGACACAAAAATATTTACATACTGCAAGCTAATAAGGGGTAACTAGGCCATGATTTAAAATCTTTTGATTTACATAAATATTTTTTCGCCCCCGTTTGTACAAACTTCTATTTGAATACATGTAAAAAAGAGCCCTATTTTTTAACTGTATTCTAAATTTTCAATACATTTACAAGGAATAATAAATTTCAGTAATTTGAATCATTTTACTAACATAAAATTTGATTTTTAAATGGTTCAAAATATTTTTAAAAAGAAAGGAAACACTTCCAAATCGAATAACTTTTTTAAAGAATGCAATACTAAGGGAAACAAGATATTTCCTATTCAAAATTTAAATCCTTGCATTAATTCTCAAATAGTTCAACTTTGAAATTCAGAAACTTTAAATATAGTAGTGAAAAATTCAATACATTCGAAGTTTTTCTTCGTATATCCATGAAACGATTTTTCAAATTTATTCTTCTGACAGTTAGTTAAAAGGAAATCAGTGGATTTTGTAAAAGATTTCCTTTTGAATTGGTTGAGAATATAAAGTTAAAACTATTGAAATACTAAATTTGAAGGAAAGCTTTGAAGATAATTATTCTTCCTGAGGCATATGTCCAGTTATTACAAATACTTCATGAATAAATTATCAACAATCACAGTTTATTCATCCGAAATTTACATCCAATAGTCTTAGTGAAGTGCTATGCCAAGCAATATAATTTGAGATGGACAATTATCAGTTTTCTGCTAAGAAAAAAACTATACTATGAGTTCATTTTCTCACTGAACAACATAAAATTGGTTTAAAAGATTTTAAAAGAATATATATAAATATAACGTGTTTTTTCTAGTGCCTTTTATTTAATAAAACAATTTTTCTAAAATATTGCTCATTTTCAACCACTGCATAAATATGAAAAATGCTTTTTAACCCGAAAGAATTAATAGAAAACCTGAACATTGTGTATACAATCATTTACCTAATGATGCATGCATATTTATATAAAATTTAAAATTCTAAAATGAACTCCTTTTTAGAAATATAAATTTTGAAATTTATTTATGTAGACTCAAATTAGATTTTAAGATAATAAAATTTTTCATTAACTTGAAACTATGCTCAGATTTTGATTAAACATTTCAATGTTCCTTTTATTAAACGATCAGATTGTGACTTGCTACAAACATTTCAATGAAATTAAGAGTCACAACCATAATGGGAGTTCCAGATCAAGCATTTTAAGCAAGTTTCCTGCCTGAAAAATTCGTAGAACGCTTACTAGAAACAGGCGATACATGAACAGCATCATCAGTTTTATCAATCATGAGAAAATCTTAATGTTTCTAAAACTTTAAAAGCGGAAAAGTAAAGTAGAAATTGAATAGCTAATGTTCCTTACAGAATGAATGAAAATTTCATTCTGTGAGGAACATCGTGTGGAAATATTAGTTGCATGCATTAAAGTTTCAAATTATATATCTGAAATTTCTGAAGCTTTTATGATGGATTATGATAACGCATGGAAATTCCATATTCTCGATAGTTAATTTTTAAGATTACCTATTTCATTCCCATTTGTTTCTAAATATAAAATACATTTTTGCTTAAAAATATTAATTAATATTTATACTAAGTTATTTTTTATAAGAGTTTAGATAATGCTTTAACTGTCATTAGATAATCTCGTGAAAATAGAGTATTTTAATCAGTATGTGATAAATTCGTGAAAATAAAATGAGTTTTAAGACATGGAAGGATTAAAAAACAAATAATTCATATGGAGTCAGTAAATTGATAGTAGGCTATGCTTTATAGATATATAATCTAATTTCCTATCGTTTATAAAAACATTGTTGAAACTTTTAAATATATTTATTGTTAAATGTAATTAAATTATAAAACTTACTTATTCACTCCAAACCTAGAAACCGATGTTGTTTATATTTTTGAATAATTTTAAATCCTATCTATGTAGTTTTTATTTCTAACTTTATTATTCCAATAAAAGTTGCAGTTTTTTTTTTTTTCTTTTTGCTTGTAAGTTGATGAAAATTATGAATTTATATTATGATATTGTTTCGACAGAAAACCATTTATAATATAATAAAAAATTCTGTGCGGGAAGAATTGTCTTTTCATTGTTGTGCTTAATTTTCAATATATAAAGAACGTGGTAACATATCACAAATTCAATGCATTGGGAAATTAGTTCTGTGATGGTAATGATGAATACATTTCAAATATTTAATTCATATAATTCATGATCGTATTTTTATGCAAAATAGTATTCGCACATGGTGTAGCATTTTTGAATTCTGCATTGTGCATATTTTTTTTTTCAAAATTTTTTAACCAGAAGGGGAAATTTCTGTGTAATTATCAGCTTTATGCTTATTTTTAATCAGCTTCAGTAGCTGTAATTCAGCATCTTATTAACTGTAAATAATTTAGATATGGAGTTGGAACTTTAATAGTGGTAACACTGCTGTGAAAACGCCGCGCTACACTAACCAAAGAAATATACTTATACCACGCGTTAGTTACATACCTTATATCTCATAAAAATGACTCTTCCTTTTCTACTTCACGCGTATGCGGAGTGACTCGAAGTTTTGGCTTGTATTTGCTTGCGGTTTAAAGTAAGTGTTGTCAGGATTTTTTCGAAAATGAAGTTGGATAATAATAACTAATAATAACGAAGTTGGATAAAAATTGAATGTTCCACATGTCGTGAGCAGTATTCTTACGCTGGATGAGATTTGGGTCAGATCGTAAAAGCCAAAACTGAAACACCAGTCAAACAAATGGCGTCATTAAGGGTCATCACGACGTTCGAAATTTCTTCAGAACCCCAGCAATGTGTAAGTTATGCTGATTCTCGGGTATGATTGTGATGGTGTCACCCTAAAACATACCGTTCCCTTACAACTAACCATCCAGAGATTCTTGAGGCATTTAACCTTTAAATTCGAACGATTGACAGAACAGGTGCTGCTACAGGTGTTCTGCGACTTCCACATCATAAGAAACGGGTTGTACACAATACTGTAGACTGTATTGAAGTCCTATAAAACAAGGGAACATGACTCACTTTTGTATTCTGTGTAAATGAATAGTTGCCGATATTAAAGCTCCAACATTCGTAATCTAACGCACCTGGAGCAATTTCCAGATAGTTATCCTGCATATCAACTCTCCCATTACAAATTATGTATCAAGGCGTTCAATCGTATAAGTTTAAATTAGACAATACTAACTGTATCTTTATCTTAAAAATAATTTCTGATGTATTATATTCATAAATATAAATACTAATCATATGAGATATTAATCAATTCTGTGTAGAACAAATTCTTAAAGTTCCAAAAGATTTGAATTGATTCGATTTTTGTTTGTTAAAAAAGAGAATGATATCATCTCTTATTAATTATCTTTTTCTTGTTTCTTCTTTTTCTTGTTATCTTTTTCTTTCACCAAAATTTATATTATTTAACCCTTACTAATATTTGTTACTTGAGTGTTCCAAAACAAATGTAGCTTTTACAACTACGAATATTATTTCAGAAGCAATTTCTAGAGTTTGATATTGCGCATTTTCATATTTCCAACAACCCAACCTTTCTCTTAATTTTATCTATCTCATTCATATATTGAATTCCTTCTGCTTTAATTGAATGGATAACGTTTTAATATAATTACGACTGAATAGACTAAGGCTATTTCACCAATATAATCTCGATACAAATCAAAATCAGTATTTTGAATTCTTTTAAAATCAGAGGTCTCACGTTCTGGGAATAGCGAACAAATATTTAATACAGCATTAAATAGACTCCTTCATTGAAGGGAAATAGTAAATAGTGCAAGGCGGTTTGAATTATTCGAAAATATTTCCAATGGACTTATTTATAATTATGAACTTTGGGCCTGCTCTTAAGTCTTCATTTAATTTTGAAAATTTTCTATAGTTGTTCATTATGAAATTACATTTCTCTCGGCTGAAAAATATATGTAGGTCTGTAAAAGACACTGCAAATTGTTTACGTGTTAAATGAATATTTAAGTGTTATGACACATAGCACATTCCTAAATTTTTCGGATCAATTCTATGCCCAAACAATATTCGATTAATGCTTTCATCAAATCCTTGAAATGAATTTCAAGAATCGGCCTTTCTAAAACAAGAGAGAGAGTATTAGTATTTACTCAGAGTATTTAGTACTTTTAAGAGAACCAAGTAATTTTTAGGAACATTGAATGAATTTACTTTTATGGAAACTTGCGCAAATAAGATTCCATTTACTCAACCATGGTTGCTCACGTATATGCAATTTAAGATATAATTAAATTTTCCACCAGCCACTCTTAAATTAAGCTCTGCAGGTTTATATTATGGTATATAATTCATGTATAACTTGCCAAGCTCAATTATGAAACTGGTATTAAATTATAGATATTGCTTGAGCTTGACTAGTGAGCTGGTCCCCCTCCCTTGATTTCTGCCTTAATTCAAATATCATCCTCAGCATTTGTATTGAAATGACCATATT
Organism: Argiope trifasciata; assembly: GCA_026543055.1. Taxonomy (NCBI): domain Eukaryota; kingdom Metazoa; phylum Arthropoda; class Arachnida; order Araneae; family Araneidae; genus Argiope; species Argiope trifasciata. Next base: position 3,997,979 of record JAPMOQ010048382.1, read on the forward strand.
TTCCTATCAATTGGCCATGATATGATTATTTTACAATAAATTGCTGGAAAATATTATAAATTAATTCTAAAAGATAAGAAAAGTATTTATAAAATTTATTTTTCCTTCTCTGTAGCCGAATGCTTATCTATGCATCTGAATTTCCCGAGTGTTTTTATTCTTTCTACTGAAATGCTTTGTTTATTCGAATATTAATGACTTTCCAGATAAATTGCTTTTATCGCTCATTTGTCAACAGCTGTCTCACTTGTCAAAACATATGCTATGAATAAAGAGGTTATACTTGATAAGTTTTAACTTTTTGCACTCGAATGTCTTCTCTCAGTCGCTATTCAAGATGGTGCATCATTTTGGTATTTATTTATCTTTTCAATTTCACTTTTAAAAATACCTACGAAATGCTAAAAAAGTGTAGATTTACTTTTCAGGAAAACTCAATTTAAAACATTGGATGTATTTTTGGGTGTAATAAACAAGTACATATATTAAATGAATAAATATGCATCGAATAATCCTTACAAGTGTAAAGGGTTAAATGAGAAGCCATTGCGTTGATGTTTGTCATTTTTAATCAAGAAAATTATTGCCCATTTATATGAAGACAACAACAACAATAATAAACAGCAAGAAAAGCATTTCACTCCATAGTTTAATTTTGGTTGAAAGGTAAATAATTGTCACATATATTTTCAATGAACATACAATTGCAAATAACTGTTAATTCAACTTTACCAAGTTTTAAATTAAATACATTAAAAGGTGTTTAACTTATTGCCGAGGGAAAAAATGGCTGTTTCAGCATAGTAGATTTATAATTGCTTACCTTTAGATTCCAATTTTTAATTCTCAGTTATCACTTTGTGTTTTTTAGGAAGATAATCAAAAGTAAAATTATCTCCAATTCGAAGTTTCTTTGATTGTTCTTATTATTTTACTGAAAATCGACAATTCTGACCTTTAACCAAGATAAATGTGATAAAAGACCATGTAACGAAAAGTAATATAAATTTAAAATCGCATATTCTTTAAATTAGAGTCATTAGTGGCATATGCATTCATTTTATGTTATTCATAAAACTAATATGCCCACACTTTATTACAGAATTCTTTGGAATTTGATATATTTAACAATGAACAAATAGCAGTTAAAATTCTTCATTTGAAAATCGGAATAAATTTCTGCTTTCATTTTTACTTATACCATTAACTACTCAGAAATAGTTGAAAAAATGTATGAAGCATAAAACTGTCTGGAGAACTTAAGTGAATTATTGGGCAAAAAACGCGCAGTGCTTGATATTTTTCAAATTAAGTTATTTAAAAAATGAACTGAATTATTAGCTATGAGAAGAATATTTTTAAGTTTTGCTGAATAGTGTATATTTATAATTTCATATAAAATAATGCAATTGCCTTATTATTTTTTTGAAATATATTTCGCATAATTATATGTTTCTTTTTTTTTAAATTATCATCAAACAAATGCCGTTTAAATTTCAAATACGTATTTTTATAATTATAAAAATTAATAAAGAATTTTTAAATACAATTTAATAAAATCTATGAATTGCATAAGCAGTATCATCTAATCAATTGACTTAAAGAGCATGAAAATACATTTAGTTACTCAGAATTTCTAGTTTTATTATTACTGTATATATAATGCAATAGGAAATTTAAAGTGTCTTTTGACGAAAAAATCCATTTTTTTCAAACTCATCACTCCTAATAGTTACTGATAGGAAAATAAAACTATTGAAAGCTAAACTCATTTAATAAGATACAGCCCTTCAAAACATTACAAGAGTGACTTCAGAAGTGTCAATTTCATATTAATCTTCAAGTTAGAGATCAATTTGATTAGAAATATTCATTTATTTCTGTAAAAATCATTACAATATCGTATTAAAATAAGTTAATGAGTAAACCTTTGCAGCACTTATTAGATAATTGATCATCTTATGGCGTACAAATTCTGAAATAAGTGTAATTTCGTGAAAATAAATGTAAAATTAGTTTCATATTTAAGGCATAATCAGTGACTAAACAAATATTGTACCTTCAATGAAATAGTTCAATCATAATTTGACCTAGAAATAAAAGTCGTTCGTTTTGCTTTAAATTATTAAAAAAGGAACAGTTTGATTTGATTCTTTGTGTAGCAACTATCATTTATATATGCTGTATTATGACTTTAATTATGGATAATCTAAAATGATTTCGTTTTGCTCTCATTTATTGATAATGCCCCGCAATTGGCGATAGTAACATAATGGGAAATGAGAAAAATATTTCAAAATAATGCGACAGAATATATGTAATATAATATATTATAATATTCATTTCTGATTATTGAAAGTACTTGAATTTAAAATGTTGTAGTTGGTATAGCAAAAGATATACGTCATTAATGAGTTAAGATCTGAAAATGAGTATGAATAAAATTAATATGAATCTCGAAAACACTAAATTATTATTCAATCATGAAACTAAGATGCAAATTAAATAAAATTTCAATGAGAACCATTATATAATACAACATTGGTTAATAGAATTAATAAAATATAGTATAGCATTGGTCAATCATATTTAATAAAATATAGGAAAGAACGTTATTAAAACACTTACCTTGAGTAAAATGAGGCATTCTTATTAGCATAAAATTTTCAACAACATCATGGAGATATTGCACAATAACTAATGCTAATAAGAATTGATCAATTGAAAAGAAAGAATTACTGTATGTTACATAATTATTTTGAAAAAATAATTTGTCCTATCTTAAGTTATAAAATATCCTTTGCTAAACATTGCCAACATTTCGTGCAAAAATATATGTATAAAAAATGTTTATCGCTGAAAATTACCTACAATGATTAATATTTTAATTTATTTCTTTTTGTATTAACTTTTATCATTACTTTTAGATATTTTAAACGATAAACTATTTTTCTTTAATTTCAGTTAAAAGTTAAATTTAATTTTATTTACAGCATCATTGAGTTGTTTTTATTTTTTAAAAGAAAAATCGGAAAATTATTGACTATATGAGGATTAAATGTGGAACGTTTTATAAAAGATTCAAAATAAGTCAAAATAAACTATTACTATAAAATTTCTGAATGTGAAAGGCACACATTCCAATTGAAAAATGTTGTTATTGGACTGTAAACAACTTCACCTAAGAATTACGAGTATTTAAAATTAATTAAAGCAGAACAGTTACTTGAAAAACATAATTTGTTTTTCAATCACCCATGTTTAAAACGTGAAAACAACGCGAAAAATAATTATTCCCAACTCTAAAAGTGAAGTAGTGCATGAAAAGGAAAGTTACTTAAAGCAAAACAAATGAAATAAAGAGTTTAAAATAAACAATATTTGATATTTTCTTTCAAGCATATTCATTTTGTAGTCCGTTTCTTTAAATTCTTCATTTCATAATGCAAATAAATTATACTGGAACTTTGTTGATCAATTTTTACTGCATTAAATTCCAAATGCATTCCTACTTTAAAGTTATAATCTGATAGCTAACTTTTAAGTATTGCATTTATACATCTAAAGACAAAAAAAACTCGGTTCCCCTGCTATGTGCTTTTTATTATAAATAATTAAATATTGTTATATAGTGTATAATTATATCAAAGTAGTAAATATTAAATTGTAAAACTAAAATATTTTTAAACATTATACATTAAATAATATTCACTCATTTGTTTTTGATATTAAATTTGAATTTGTTGTCTCGACATATTACAGATAGCAAGAATATCTACTAACGTATAATTTATATATTCAGAATGATTCACAAATTATTTAAATTTAGAGAAGATGTAGAGAATAGTAAAAAAAGTCGAATTAATTCAAGAACTTACTGTCGCAAACATTATTTGAACAAAGTGAAGAAAAGAAGTCAATGAGATTTCTCTTCATCATTATTATGCTGTTTGCAATGTGGGCTTAAAACTAGATTATTACTCAAAATTTACGAAACCACAACATTATCATTGAGAGATTGGCTAACATTCTGCAAAATGCTCATATTTTCAAGGATATTTTTGATTTTCATGCATGGTTCTTATCGCTGTCAACAGGAGACTCGCATATACTTTTTTATGCTTCTTCGGCATAAAAAATTCTTATTAGATGCATAAAAATCTTTGATTCGTGTTTCTTCTGTGTGTTTATTGCAAGTGAACAAAGGCTGCAGACATGACCATAGTATGAGTACTTTTGGAACTATAATTTATAAAATAGTTTTCTTTGGCAATTTTTCTTTTCCCAAAGAAATGCGAAATTTTAATTCTGTAATATATCAGTGAAAATTCATATCTCTGAACAAAATACCTTTATATTTAATCATCTGATCCAATTATCCAGTATTAATTTATTTATAAAACTCAATGCTGAGTGATGTCAGATTCCTTTTCAATTGCAATCAATACTATATTTCAGCTTTAATTTCTTAGTAAAAATCAATATCGAGTGAAATCAAAGATTTTTTTTTTCATTACGATCAATGTTATATTAAGTGAATTAATATATACTTGTGGAGTAATAGCAAAGATACTGAAAATAGCTAATATTTAGTTTAGAATTAAGAGTAGCTGATAATACTTCATATGAAAATATATTATTCACTAGACTTCCTTCCGCTATTGATCGGCAAAATTGAATTGATATTACTTAAAATTATGAAGAAACATTCTCTTTATTTTTTTAAGAAACATGCTCAAACATTTTTCAAAAATTCAATCTATTTTTTTTAAACTTATGTCTTGTATTAATGCAATTTCTTGGGTTTTTGGATATCCATATAGAGATATTCGCAATTATCACAAATATGAACTCTTATTTACAGTTACTTGCCTTATTTAAAGAATTTAAGCAATCGGTCCATGTTTCCTTACTGATTTCTTATTTCATTATGAACTGAGTCTTTCTTTTGCAGATTTTTTTTCTGTTGATTAGACTTTCCAAAAACCTTTTCCATCAACAAATCAGCCATCATCTATTTTCACAAAAGATTTTTTCTGTCATTCATTTGCAAAATAACTCGTATTTTTAGTTCGTATTTTATATGAGAAAAATATTGTAACTTTTCTTTAGATCTAAAATATTTAGCCCTTTGTTTATAACGTGTGAAATGAAAAGAGAAGAAAATCCATGCATACATTTCACAATCTATATGTCTTAAAAGAAATATTTAAAATGTCTACAAAAATTTGTAAATACTACATGAAATTATATAATACGAAACCTGATTTTGCCTTTTAAATATGGTTTTAGAAATTCTTTTATATTATAAATTGAAGTATGTGTTTTTGTGGAAATTTTTTAATTATTTCTGAAACTTTAAATCATATGTATGCAATATTTATTATATATATATATAAATATAAATGAATGTTTGTCTGTACGTCTCTTATGTGCTGCAGTACCGCTCAGCCGAAATCGATGAAACTTCGAATTCTTATTACTTGTACTTACTAGATGGTTATAGGAATAATAGAATTATCTGTTATATTAAAAATATTTCCGGATATATTTTCTCATGTATTATAATCAAAATAAAATTATTTTAAAATATTATTATCAAAATAACTCGCCCAGGAGACACAAAAGATTCAGTAAAGATGCTAAATTTAAGATAAAATTTTAATTAAAATTCAAAAAATTAGCTTTTTTGCAGTATTTAATAAAAATATTAAAGTACATAATTTTTTGCATCATTTTAACTTTAAAAAATCATTAATTAAACTATATCAACTAATTTATGGCATAAGTATATTTTCTGTGTTTAATCAATTTTATAAGAAAATATTTTAATCACATTTTCTTACATTAATTTTGAAAATTCTGAACGAATATTAAACGAATCACAAAGCATACAAAATATTGTTTCTTTCCAAAAATTCTCAAAGAACATTAAGAATTATTATTCTAAAAGAATACATTATTATTTTATTATAAAAAATGAGTTGTTTGTTCGTACTTAATGCACTGCCGATCTAGGAGGCCAATTTCTATGCAACTGGGTCAGTACATTGCCTGCACCCGTTTGAAGATTATAGACAGAGTGCATTTATCATATCTATGACATAATTTTGTTTGTTTGTTCGTACTTTATATGCTGCCATACTATTCAACCGATTTCTATGCAATTGGTCCAATCATTGCTTGCGCTTGAGCGAAAGTTATAGACATAGAACAGTCATCATATGTGATATATAAAAATAATTTGTGTTTTTTTTGTATCCTATTCGCTGCTATACTGCTTAATCGATTGGAATGAAACTTGGTAAATGCTTGAAATACCACGAAGGTTATATTTTAAAATTGATAATTGACAAATATAAACAACACATCCCATCGGAATTAATATATGGAATAAAGTATTATTATGATTGATGTCAATGTGAGGGAAATGAAATGAAAAATATTTTTCGAAATAGCTAATTTTTTTTTCTGCTCATTAATGAATAGCCTTCTACACAGAATGTTGTCATTCAGCGTGCTTACTATTTTTTCTGCAGCATACAGCACGTATTATTCAGAGTTGATCTCACAGAAACAAAATTATTATCGATGCCGATCACAATAAGTTTTATATAATGGAAATTTTCCAATGCAAACACTAATTTTACTATTTATCAAGTGAATCTACAAACAAAATTTCGATTATACAAATGTATATGCTAAACGTGTGTAATTATACAAATGTATCGTATTTGTTGATTGTTTTGACAGAACATATGACAGATTGTTTTGACAGCTCGTCACTTGATAGATCTAACAGCACAACATCTAGGAATTGGCCAAATTGAGCTTCATAAGCAAACGAGGAGCGACAAGAGAGCTCTTAAGCAGATCGTTTATAAATTGCAAATTCATGTGTTTCAGAGTCTTTTGAACAACATGAGGCAAGAACCGAAAGACAACGTTTACGTGCTACCCGATCACAAGTATTAGAATGAAATGAGGCTAGAAGAAAAGAGCGAAAGAGCTGAGAAGCGAAACAACTATCCTTAAAGGAAAGTCGACAGGAGATGTACTCACTGCTCGCATTCCCATTATTCCCTTTAACATTCCATTTGATTCGAATCGACTGTAGTTCCCCATCCAACTTCCATTTTCGATAACCATCTGCAGGGCGCAAGATCAATAACCTCAAATGTGCAGACTGGAACTAAAAAATCCATGCTTTTCACATAACCAGTTCTATGCTGTATACTCAATCGTACAGTCAAGAAATTCCTTTTTTTCTGCTGAAGGCAGGAAAAAATATTGTATACACTTAAATAATAAAGTAAAAAAAATAATTTTTGGCACTTTTTCTTTTATGAAGCATTGAGCTTCAATGAATATATTAATTTCTGAGACGAAAATAAATGTCATTATTTATACCCTTCATAATCAAACAAAACAGTTATTTTAAATTTAAAATGACTATGATTGTTTCTAATGAATGTTTCTAAAATTGTTTCTTCTGAGGCAGCAACGCGCCAGATACCAGCTAGTTTACACAATGCATTTCATTGCTTAGTATTTTTTTAAACTTTATTATAAGTACATTTCGAAACATTTTTGTTCATTAACTATCAGATTCTACAACGATAGTCTTTAATTTGTATTTATGATTTGAAACATGAGTTTGAAATCCAATGCAGCTTAATTACTGAGTAATTATATTAGTTACGATATATTATTCATAAATACAAGCATTGATAAATATGATATTCTAAATTGTGTTGCGCAACGTATCAAAATTAAGTGCAGGACTATATGATTTTTCCAACATAACTATCTGCAATATAGAATTTAATAATAGATCTTTAATGCTGTTTTTTTTAATGCTGGAATATTTTTTTTCTTTCAATAAATCTTGATTTTTATTTTTTATCTCTCATGTTAGTTTTATAGCCATTTTTAATCGAAACGGAAAATATAAAGTTTTCAGTATACTTCTCGAACCCCTTATATTCAATTGATTCTTTCTCACTTTCCTTCTCTTAAATACCACCACCAAATTAGGAAATTCTGAATTAATATGACTTATTGTATTTATTCAGCTTAACCTTTTTTTTTATTTCTTAACTAAACATAAAAAATTGTATTCTAGACTCGTAGAATAATACTTTACTCAAAGAACTAAAAAAAAAGTTTCAGCAAATGTAAGTATTTAGATCTTATGCTTATTTCAAGACGCTCATTACACTTTTCTTTAGGATTTCTTTCACGAGAAAAGGCGCTGAAGGAAGTGGTATTGGGGATAGAAATTGTTCTGCAACTTTCCATTAGAGATGCGGGTTCCATTAATTTTGTTTTTCCTTCCTGGGAGGAAGAAACTGTTTTCGGTTTCATTGTCATGTTGTGGATTGGTTAACTGCGGGTGATTGTGTAAGCAATGCATTAGCGTTCTCTTTCTGTGGAACAGAACAAAAATAATAATAGAGCTAAATATCGGATTGTATAAGTTCTAGTATTCTTGCTATAAAAGCTCCTATCTGATTTTACAAAGAATGCAAAATTTTGTTTTGAAACTTAAAAAAATAATAAAAAAATTTAATATAAATATCTCAGAGGCATTTTTTCTCCAGATTTTATTATATATTACAGAAAATTTGTGAAGTAGTTATATAAAGATATTCTATATCTTTATATAGCTATATAAAGATATTTAGAATCCGTTTGGAAATTATATTTTAGCACAAATTACTTTTTCTCCGCTCAAAACATGCTAAAATTTCATCTAAGTGAGCTTTAAATAAATTATTTATTTTCGAAACAATGGAAGAAGTATTTTGATTCTCACACATGAGTGAATTAATAAAATAAAGAAAAATAGTAAAATAAATGAAAAGTGATAATAATAAAATAAGGTATAACATTTTTTTCATAGCAAAACCTATTTTCTGATTCATATATAACAAATATTTTTAATCCACTGATTTTTCTATAATTTGTGGAGTAAAAATTTAAATTGATTTTATAACTTATTTGAAGGTATAATTTTTTTAACCCGAAGAGGGTTTCAAAATACCTTGCTATTTATTATTTATTTAATTTATTTTTATTTCAATGCTTTGCAATATATATATTGGTGTCAAAATGGGTATAATTTTTACTATAAAATCTTAAATATGTCTCAAGATTCCTGTATCAAATATTCTTTGGTACTTCATCAAAAAGTTTGCATACATTTGATTGAAAATGAGAATTTATACCTTTTTTTATTTTCAAAATGAATAACAATTTAGAATGCAAATTATTTTTTTACTATTCACAACATTTTTTTCATTTCCCAGTTAATAATTTTAAATTGAGTTCTGCTTATTTTGTATTTTTTTGTAACTCACATTTCTTCAGTTTGATATTTTCATGCTTAATTAAACACAATTAAAAGTATCATTTAAGAAAGCATGCAGAAGTTTAAAATAATCATATAAGAAAATTAATTTGGAAAATAAAATTTATTTTTATGAATTTTCTAGATAATAATTGCTTAACGATATATTTAATTAGGTTAACCAATTAGTATGTATCTTTAGAAACCATATAATGAGTGAAATAATTTTTATGAGTTAGATTATTCTTTTTATTTTTTTTAATATTTGAATAAATTTATAAAAAAAAGATCAAAATTTAATGCATGATATGCTAACTGTTTGGATTACATATATCATCCTATAAAAGTTAATCACACATTTCCTCTCCTCAAACTAAATATATTATACTATCCTTATGCTATATTATAGTCCTATTTTATGAAATTTTAAGCAAATTAATCATGTATTAATAGCTTTATTACGAAACTTTTCAAAACCCAAAACTATTCAAACCGAATATTCATAATCGGAACATTTCGAAAGATTTCGGATGAAATTAATAATGTGCTAAACGTTTTCCACTTTGCTTTGCTTACTATACACGATTTGAAACTCATAAAATCCGATTGGCAGCCTTTACCGTTTGAATGTATAATAACTAAGAATTTTTTAAATACCTCTGCATTTTTATACAGGTTTTTTCATCAATCGTTAACATAATTTATGAAATGAAACAACCCTTTCTTGAAATTTTTACATTCAATATATTTTGAAACCTTCTTTTAACTTTTAGAGAAAAACTGTCTATTCGGAACGAAGAATAAATGTGAGAAAACTGTGGATAGTTATAACTTTCCATTTCATAAGCATTTTGCATAGATTTTTAATCAGTTGTATAAATACATGGTTTAGGAAAAATTGTCATTGATAATCTAAGTAAATAGTTCATTTCTTTCTAAATTCTTTCTCTGAATATTAATATATCACAATCAAACACATTATAATATATTCCACTAATAGTAAAATTTTTCTATTAAAAATAATTTTTGTTAATCGTAAGTTTAGATTCATTTAGATCGGAATTCTGAATGCTAAGTTATGGTAACTAGGCTCTTATGGTAATTAGGCTTCTAATAGGGTATACATTTTAATGTCAATTCTGTTTTCGATAGAGTTTAAATTTTATGAATACTATTATTTGCCATCCAAAATTATACATAGGAATAAACTGGCAATTGATCTGAAAAGGCATATTTAAATTTTTATTAAATCAATTAGGATTCATTTTGTCCTTATTCTTTCTAATGCCGTAATTTCTGTGACGAAGAATGATTTTTTAAAATTAAATTGTTTACATATTTAAGTCTATTTTTAATTTCATTTTTAAAAAAATAAAAATGCATACCTTTTTAAAATTGATAAATAATTTGGCTTTATAGATATAATAATTTTCTTTTGCATATAAGCAGGAATTTAAAACAGCAATTTTCAGATGATAATGATAAATACTAAGAAATAATTCGATAAAAATACTTTCTTGTCAAAAAGGTTGAATAATCTTAAGAGAGTACTTTCCGATAACATAATATTCTTAACGCAATCTTAAATCACAAATTTAAACGCATTTCACTGCTTCCAGATCTAAAATATCAAAAATGATTAGTATTTACTTTTAAATTTATTATTTGATGACATTTTTTTTTAATGATAATCAATTTCTTCCTCAAATTAGTGCTTTTATGTTTGAAGTTCATTCTTTCAAAAAAGCTATTTGATAATTTTGTTTGTAAATTCAAAGATCGTATCATAAAAGAAAATATACTCACAAGCTCTTTCACCTAATTTTCCACACGATACTAAAATTTTCTTACAATGAATTTTCTTGGATCAAAGAGGAACTGTCATTTTCAATTCAAGATGAAAGTACCAGATTTTATTTTTAATTTCAAATAATGATTAATCTTCCAGTGTCTTAATTATAAAATATGTTAATTAAATGGTACAGTTTCTGCAATAATTTGTCTCACAAAAATATAACGATATTTCAACTTGTGCAATCTATATACTGCGTTTAGAGAATTGGCGTATTTCAAGAAAATTGAAGAATATGATCTTTAACCCCAATATGAAGAATTTTTGCACCTATTTTTTATTTTTTTACATTTCAAAAAATACATTTGACAAAGTTATCAAATTTATATCTCTAGAAAATTAGTATGACATTTTCGAACATTATTTCAAAATATAGCAGATAAAGCGTTTTTTGTATGTATCAAAGATAAAAAAAAATTGCTTAAAAATTGAATTAAAAATAATTTTCTTTTAAAAAAATGTTAAATAAATGCTCTTAATTCTAATGATCCTGCATTTGGAACAGAGATCCTATGTATAGCCTCTTAGTAATACTGTTCTTCGCTATCTTCATCTACTCCAGTATATAGAATTCAGATTGAATGGTAGATGTTTTTGTTAGACTAATTCGATTTATTAAAAATAAAACGTAAAATGAAAATATTTTCATTTATAGTTAAGTCATTTTTATTGTATTTTAATAATTAAACCATAGATCGACTGAATTAGTCTTATTTATTCTAAATTAGAGTTCCTTTTATTCGAAATATAATAAGTTTCAGTTCCCATATTGTGTTTTATGAATATAATAGATTTTTTTCGAAAAAGATTTTGTTGGCATATTACTCATATATTTAGTCAAAAGGTATTTTTAATTGATTATTTATTTGTCCCTAGTTTGATAAGTTAAATTTTAATTGTTGCACTCACAGGGATATTTCCCTCCTGGTATTGTAAGAAATTTTTGACAGGAGATTTCAACACAGAAATTATCTTCGTAATATGAATGTCGTTCAAATTTTAAAGGTTTGATTCAACCCTAGTGTTGCTTTAAAAAGGCATTAATCTTATGAAACAGTAAAAAATATATCTTTTTTTTGATTTTCAACATTTTTCTAATCTATTGATTAGTGCAGTATTTAATAAGATATTTTGGGATATTTTGGCTCAAGAATTATACTTGGTTAAACTGTATTAGATTGATTAGTGTATTATCGTACACTATAGCTAATCACTTCAATTAAATTTAGTTTTAAACAATCAAGATCTCCTTGAGAAACTAATGGGGGTTTCTAAAAACTGATTAAAAAATTTTATACACAATTATTTCTTTAATTAACCATTCATACGTTTTTATTATATTGTTACGGATTTCCTCTATCCTAAAATCCGTCGGGTTCTTTTTTACTTCGTAGTATATAGTGGTTGTGTATGGTGTTAGAGATGATGATGATAGCACAGAATGATCAGTCCTTTAGTTGACGAACACAACACAGACGTTTATTTACAGGACGAGGACAGGACAGCACACAGACAACAAATATTCACAACTATGTACAGGAGACAACTATTAACAGCAGAGACGAACACACAGGACAGCACACTGCAGATAGTAGTCCACAGGCAGAAATTCTGTGGTGACAATGTCCACAGAGCGGCCAGACAGGATTCAGCCGGAGAGGGAATCTTTAAGGGATTCGCTTTACACCTCCTGGGTCTCTCCAGAACAGGCTGAACTATTCCTTTGTCTCTTCTTGCCTTTGCTGTCGACTCACTACTTCGCACAATGGGACTACTCCTTAGTTCGGGACAGCTCCGTTCCCGACGACGACACAACGGTCTACGACACAGGCTTCGTCAGTATATGTTACACAGGGATTAGCAGTCCTCCGTTCAGGACTCCACAGTTCAAGACCTCTCTCTCTTAGGTCTTCCCGATTAATTCCACAGCGCTTCTTGTCTTCTTCGTTGAACACTAGGCCGTTTAGCTTCGGCTTCTTTCCACTGCCGCACTTCGGCTTAACTCTACTTGATTCTTCTTCAGATCTCCTTTCCTTTTCTCCGCTTCGACTTTTCTCGCCCGATTCACACTCGATTGACCTCACTCAGTAACGATACGGTAACGACGTGTTTCACGGAGCGCCTAGCTCGACAAGTATGGGGCTTGATCTCCGTTACTGAAGAGAATAGATAGTGGCCTGGCTTTCAGTGCATGCCGTGACCACTCGATTGACCTCACTCACTTAGCCACCTGCCTTATATAGTGATGGAGGTCGGGGCTAAACATCTTCTAGTCCAATCAGGAGCGTTCTAGCTGGATCTCGGCTCCTAGTGGACAAATCAGGAAAATTCTCAATGTTTCAAGCACTTTCCATTTTGTCGCCAAGTTGCCAAATGGTCGCCAAGCTTTGGGACCTCTGACGTCACACCCACTTACTATTCAATACATATTACTGTCAATCTGTCTTCCTTACATTGACAGTATTAGCGCGGGAAAGCAAAACCACAGGTTCGTAACAATATATATATTTCTTACTTTTATGTTTCATTGCAAGGAGGAAGAGATTTAAAATCCACTGAATTAAATGAAATTGCACTATTTTCCTATCTTTCATAGAGAATAATTTTGAATCACAATGTAAATATGGCAAAAAGATTAAAGTATGAACATTTGTAAATTAACTTGTATAAAAATGATTAGATTTTCGCATGCTGATATTTTATTTTAGAAACCACCCGATACGCGATATAAATAATGTCTATTATTCTTACATATAATACTTTGAATATGATCATATTTCTTTGATATAGATTTCTGGCCTATAGAAACAATGTTTTCCTTCTTTGAAATTATCTGTCTTTAAAATAAAGAAAGCTGTAAATGTTTTGGAACAAATTTGTTTAATATTTTGTAATATTCATTCAATTTAGGCTTCGTTTTGAAATATGAAGTAGTAATTAAAATTTTTTTTTATTGAATGGGCAATATCCTTAATGTTTTGTGACAGAAAATGTTGGCTTCATAATCGATTAATAAATAGTACTTTCTCATGATAAATGCACGAATATTAAAACATTCCTTCATTTTCCTTATTTATCTTAAAGAAAAGTGATTACTAATTAAAATCGCATTTTGATAATGAAAAATGATAAGTGATTTTTATTGCATTCTGTTAAAATAATTATAATTTTAAAGAGTAATTTTAAAATACATTGGTCATTTTGATTTCTTGTAGTTGATCAAAATTATTGCTAAAATTCCCATGATTGTGAAACATTAGTTATTTTACACAGCACCATCCTTCGTGTCTTCCAGACAATTCAATTAACTACAATTAAACTGTATCTCATTGCAAGTAAATTAAAATATCTTTATTTCACTTTATTAATAGCAAGAACCAGCATGAAACTGAATAATGTAAGCGTTGTAAAATATTTTAATTATATTTACTGTATTACATTTTCGATTCATGTATAACTAATACAGTTTTGATCTTGTAAAGTTCAAATAAATATTCTAAATAATATCTTAAACTCTTATAAATCTTGTAACAAGGATATTTAACCTAAAATATGCATGTTTTTTTTTATATTATTGTAGGATAATAATTTTCCTGACATTCACTTAATAGTTTTGTGCCGTTTCTATTTAAAAGAAATCTTTTAAATTTAGTTGCAGTGCACTAACACCAAGAACTAATGCTCATGTAGAAAGAGACGCACAATTTAATTTATTATTTCATGAATGGATCCTCATTAAACTAATTTCTATTTCAAATACATTTCAAGCCATTAGTAATGCTTTTATTGTAACGTGTATATTTGTACTAAAACGAATACTTTGTTTGAAGAAAAGTGTATAGTATTTACATTGTATTTTCTCAGCCATTGTAATGTGGTTAAATAGTATACATCAATTTCACGAACATAAAGCAAAAAGATTCAAAGTCCAGGAATTTAGTCTGGAATTAATTCTGTCTAGAAGTTTAGTAAAGTAACTTAACCTTTTGACTGCCACATACTCGTTAAATTATCACCTTTTTACTTTCTCGTATGCAAAGTATATAATGAGAAAGTGCTGCTATTATGGAAAAATTACAATTCGAGATTTTAACGAATCTCTACGCTAGTCTTTCATCCGGAAAAATTATTTTCTGACTTGTGTCTGCCTATGAAGAAAGTAATTCCGAAAGGCATTGATCTAAAAGATTAAATTTGTTATATTTTTTTACATCAAAAGTAAGAGTTTATAAAATTTTGAAACAAATCTATTCTGAGTAAATCACTCTGATGAGCTGTCTAATAACAAAGAAACACAATAGCTACAAAAATAACAGATTAGATAAATCTTTTATGTAACATTTTTACTCCTAAATTATAGATTCTTATCAAATTTTAAATGGAATTTGTCAAATAATTTTTGTTCTGACAGTCGGCTCTTTCGCATGGATGTAAATGGTAAAACGCAAAAAGCACTAACTTAAATGCAATTTGATATATGATCTGCTGACTGCAATTGTAGCAGCTTTTATTCCCTTGGGTAGAAGGAGCTGAAAATCCATATTCCAAACCTTGATCCTTGTTACTCGTGCATGAACTGCATGCCACAATTTAATTGCAAAAAAAATCACCAATGATCGTTTCTAATTTCAGAAAAAAACGCTAAATAGGTGTCAAACACAGATCGCCCATATCTACTGGTTGTCTATGACATGCAGTAGGTTTATAAGTATTATTTTTTTTTTACTATGTTGCGAACCGCAACTTGATGTGAAAAAGTTAAAATCTGAGAACTAGTATCGTTCACGGTCTTGCCTAAGGTCCATAATTATCTGAAGAGTAGGCTGGTGGGGGAGAATAATTCTTTATAAGAAAGGTTTGCAAAAACCATCGAATAAGATAAAATGACATTAAAATATGTCATATTTAAATAATAAGGTCATAAAATATGTCATAGAAAAATGCTATTAATTCATAATTTCATGGAATTGAGTCAATACACATTTCCTTAAAACGAAAAATGTTAGTCTAAATTATGATTTTAAGAGAGACTCATACACATCAAACTTTTGAATGTAATCAAATAATATGACTTTTAGGTTTTTATTAAGTTTATTTTCGAAATATGCATTTTTGTATATTACAAATAAACCTGTATGCAAGTATAAATCTTGAATATTAAAAATATTTTTAATCAAGAATATTTCATCAATATAGGATATTTTTTTTTTCACGTTTGTAACCAACAAGCAAAAATTAGAAGAAATATTCACATCCTTGTGTTTTTTTTAGCAACAGTTAGTAAAATTTACAAAATATCGTACATCATAGCATTAAAGAAAAATTGATTCAAACTTTCTTCTAAACAAATAAAATATAACAAATATTTCATCGCCTATTGTATAATATGTCTTCAATATTTTTTACCAAACAATAATTTGTCTGCATAAGAACAATGCACTTTTATAAATTGTTAATCTGAATAGCATTGTTATATCATGCATGATAATTGGTTTTTGTAAAAGAATAAATAGCCTCGAAACATGTTCTCTACACTCTTTAATAGACTGCGCATCTGTGAAAGTAATGTAAACTGACAGTTTTAAAAGAAAGAATAAAGTGGTAGGCAAGCAACTCTGAACAAACACTGTTGCTATTTGAAAATATTTTATCTGGAAAAGTCAAAAACTGCTACACGATCTTTCAGAAAAATAATTTCACTAGTTAACATATTTTAATTTCTAATGAAATAGAAACCTGTGAAAGGAATTTCTCGATCGAAAACAAAGTAACTATTATCAAGGCGTTCTAGTAAATAAAAATGTGTGCAGACATTTAAGCCGATCGTATTTTAATCACTTTTTATTGTTACACCTAATTAAATATGTCTTAGAATAATACACATTTCAAATACAAAAGATAAATAGTTTTACATGCAAATAGAAAATAGTATGCAAATATCACAAAATTTGTAGAAAGTTTAAAATAAAAATAATTCGTATTTTTTTGAATAGGGCACTATTCAAAATGAAATATTGCTACATTTATACAAATGCTTGCATGCATTTTTTATTTATTTACTAACTACTATCTGCGACTTCGTTCTAGCGGAAATTTTGATGTATTCGTATGAGAATTAAAGGTCTCATAAACTGTCTGCTTTTACTGTCGAAAATTGCCTGCGAGCAAAATGACAACTCCTCCTGGTTTCCGCGGGATGTCCTACATGTTGCGGTTTAACGCCTCAAATGCATGCGTGTGTGACACTGAGTTAACTTCCACTGCTACAAAAGGAATTTTAAGCCGTAGTTTCTGGCGATGGAACATGTTGGGGTATCTTCATTTGAAAGATTAAGAGGCAATTTGAAAATGGAATGTGATATCCGGTCACCGTTAAGCAAAGCTGTAGCAACAGTAGGGGAGCTATTGTCATTGCTATAATGTGGCACTTGCCGAATTGGGGTAGAAAAAGATTCAGTAGAAAGAGATTCAACACGGTTGTGGTGAATCTCTTTCTACCCCAACTCAGACCTCCTGGACCACCTCAGACCTTTCTACCCCAACTCAGACCTTATACGACCTCCTGGTAAGAATAATTCCTCCTTTCTATTATTTATTCGGTTCAGATTTCTTTCGTACACTTGACGCTGCTTGAGAAGCAATCGTAATGTAATTTCATTGACTTGCACTTCTTTGCTGCATTGGGGGTAGGTAGAAATCAGCGAGACATTTTCCAGATAATGAAAATATTTTATCCTCGATCTACACCAAAGCTCTAAAATTGATTAGGTCATCGTGAATGCCATCCAGCCTATGCACGATATCTTCTGATAAAGCTTCCGTTTATTTATCCCACAGCTGGAGGATGTATCGTAATCTGCAATGCTCACTAAACTTGCAGACATATCTCCTAACTACTTTCATAGCTAGAGATTTATTACTACTCTTCGAAAGTTTGGATTTACGCTTTTTGGGCATTTCTAAAATCTATCAAATAATGACAAATAAAAAAGTTTAAAACTTACCTAAAAAAAGATGCATTTAAAAGTATAAGCATGTTCGAAAATTAAATAACTAATATGAATACAATTTAATTACAAAAACACGAACGACTTATCTAAAAACAATTTATTTACATTGTATACATGAAATAAAATAGAACAATGAATCAAATCCGTGTTTCTTTAAAATCTAGTATAATGTCTTGTCTAACGAGATTGAGACAGTTATAATAGTACATAATTTTTAAACTTTTAAATTAAAAGAAAGTTAAATGAAGCCAGTTGGCTTAATGCAAATGCGCGAATTTTCTACGACAGTTGGGGTAACGCAAAGCTGATTAGAAATTTTTATTTCCTTTATTCTGTTTTATTTTAAGTACTTCAGAATGAATCCGAAAAGTCTATTAATTAACACCGTTTGAAGTTAAATGCATCAAACACTAAGAAAAGGAACAGAATCATTTGAAATAATCGGTCGAAAGCATGTTAATCCTATCCTTATTTGCGTGGGGAAAAACGGAAGCTTTACTCATCTTTGGGGGGTTTTGGCCTCAGATTTTTAGCGCGTAAGTGTTTTTAATTAATAAAAAATTAACCACTTAATTAACCGGAATAAATAGAAACCCATGTTCTATTTCAGTTTGCAATCTATCCCTGTGCTAAATCCCATCCAATCCCGTTCAGCCGTTCTGGCGTGATTGACGGACAAACGTCCATCCATCCTGACTTTCACATTCATAATAGTAGTAAAGATTTGTTTAACAGTATCTGAAAATGAATCTTTTCACAACGAGAACAGAAATACCCATGTCCATTATTGAAAAATGTTTGGTTTGCGAGATATTAGATTCAAAATGTTTCATTTATATATAATGTATTTTGTCGATACTATCTGAAAGTGTTTTTCTAGAAAAAGTATTGTTTATAAGTTTTCAATTTTTTTTTCTATATTGAATAATATATAATTGCTTTCTGTGCTATAACAAGAGTACTCTTTGTCTAAAATTTCGTGAAATTGTATTAATTTTTCCAGCAAATTTATTTCTCGCTTCAAATAAAAGAATACATTTTGTAACTAAAGATATAGATTTATCGAAACGAAAATGTTTAGAATATAGCAATTTAAACTTGTTTATGATAAATGTAATTTGATAATTTATAAACTTGTTACATCAAAAGGAGTAAAATGCTCCTAGATGGGTCACCTTGAGTCAAATTATCAAGTTGATATAATAAATGTTTTTCCTTAGTATTGGGTGTGTTTTTATTTAATGTGTCCATTGATGGTTATGTATTCTTTCCTTTTACATTATACACTTGAGGGGCATGATTTCCAATATCACCGTTTTTTGGTAGTAACATTTTTTGGCAGATCTAAACTGCATTTTTAATGTTTATTGTGGTTAAATTTTGTTACATTTCGTCCAGTACATTACATGCTACAGGTATGCTCTGAATAATTATCAAAATAATAATTTATGTCCTAAAAGGATTTACTTCAGAGGGATTTTTTATAAACAAGATTAACCTAATACACGGACAAATATATCAGAATAGGCATATCGTGCATTTCTACAATCTAAATAAATGAAATTGATTTGGAAAGTCTGTTGCTATATATAGATTCCAAACTCAGAAATCATATCGAATTTTCCTTAAGAAGAGCTGCGATGAAAAATTTAAAAATTACTTAAAAAGAATTAGATTACTTTGAAGCTGTGAATATAATTTTAAAATTCGTGTGAAAAATTCACTTGCTCCTTCTGAGTTAGTTTTATAATATCTATATTGGAATTAAAGATTTTTCGATTATATCAACTCTTAGAATAAACTAAATGAATCATCTTTAATATGAAAAGTTTGATTTTGTCTCAGCCTGACATTTGGTGAAAATATTCTGAATGTGGGAGACATCGTAATGAAAAACCTACTTTAAGTAATTCTAAAAAGTTTGGAGTAAAATATACAAATCTATATTTCCCTCACGATTTTTGTTTTCATAAATTATCTGTTATGGCTCACCATTTCTAGGGTAAATATATCTATGTGTTTTAAACTAATTATGCGCTATGCCTCTTTGAAATATATATTTTTTTTTTGCATATTGCTTTCGTTTATTTATATATAACAAAATTAGATAAAAAAAATATAAAACTTTCAATGCATGAAACATATAATACAAATTACTCTTCAGCACGAACTTATAATGTGATATCATATTTTAGAATACTCTTTATCAAAACAATATCTGTATAGTTAATACGTAATTTGAATGAATATGAATTGACTATCATTTTTTTTTTACTTTAGCAACTAATGTAATTATTTATCATTCAAATAATACTCATATTTATACTAACATTAATCTTCTCATTGTAATTCTAATGAGAAAATGGAATCGATTGATAAGAAATCAAAATAATTTTAAGTTATTTTCACTGAAAGCAGTTTTAGTTATTCAGATGTGCTTAATATAATGAAAATTTTATTCCTGGTGATAAGTTTGATTTTCAACACTTTCGGATTTTAATGCTTATTTTGAAATATGATTACCTAAATATTTATTTTTTGATCAAGATTTTATTGAAATTGGTTTTTTGACTGAAATTTTAGTAAAATTCATTAGAATAATTAGTTATAGCACATAAAATAATATTCCGTTAATTTAAAATAGGATCTATGGCTTCACATATGCTATCACGAGGTTCTTGAAACTCTATTGGGATAAAGTTTTTACTACCAACCATATCAAATTTTTAAACATCAGCCGTTAGTAATTGTAATAGAAAACACTATTAAGTTAAAGAACAAGAATTAAATATGTTGCTTCTATTCTTCTTTGATGAGCCATTAGAAAGCCTTTCTCTAGGAATTCCATCTCACAATACTAAGCAGATATCAAATCGTCTTGCATTAATTTAGCTTAATGATTTTCCATTTCCTTTGATTTGCAACAATGTTCTCTAAATTGTTTCGATTATTCCCCTTAAATTGTTGTTGTTACTATATCAATGCATTATTAGACAGAACGATTTAGTTTTTGTAACTGATTGTTGTAAAGATAGCAATATTTTTTTTGTGAGTAAAATAAATAATTCATGATCGTAAAGGGGAGCATGATTGTCATTATAAATGTATTACATTCGTTAAGCTAGTAATTTTTGTTTCGTATCCCCTAAATATTTCATTTGCTTTTAATCTCACAGAACATTATGCTAATTTAAATGAAGGGAAATATTAGTTTTAATAATTATTCTAACTATCATATCAAATGATGTTTAAGGAAAAAAATGCATTCTTATTTCAAAATAAAATCATTAAATTATTTAAGTATAATAATAAGAAATTGTGGTAAAATCCTATTTTAGCCCACCTCTGGTGACTTTTTCAAAATCTCGCCAAATCGAAAGTATTTGAATTAAAAGGTTAAGAAAAAAGAATTCTTACCTTTCGCCAAAAAATTCTTATTATTCGCCAAAGGTGAGCTAAAATAAGATCGACCCGAAATTGTAGATAAAATGTATGGAATATTGGAATAGTATCGTGACAAAACAGTTTTGTTTGAAAAAAGGCTAACGAGCAAAAATTATGAACAGATTTTTAATATTTTATTGTAATTTATATTTGAAGATACATTTTGGAATGCTCAATACTCAGTTTAAAGGATATATGGATTAAGAATATAGGAATTGAATTTCTTTTTTGGTGTTTTAGTGGTGGTTTTATTGTAGTGTCTCGCCAATGGGGAGAATGAATTTCTTCAAATATCGAACTTGCAACCTTACGATTTGCAGCCGCATAACATATACACTGTACAAAAGTGATCACGAATTTCGAGACGCTGATACCATAACTGCTGGTCACTGGCTTGTTAATATACCCTTTTAATAATACCCCGACAGTGAATCGGCGAAGAGACAAAAGGTTTAGAGCACCAAGCGTTATGGAGAGCGTATGAGAGTTGTTGATGATGTGTCAAGTGACTCTGACGACTTTGGTTGCTACAAAAGGGTTAGTTGATTTTGTGTTGGTTGCGGTTGGTGGTACCACGATAGCTGTTTGAATCTTGAAAGTTCCTTATCATCCGAGATTACCATATGGTAAGTGAGATTGTGTTGGAATAGAACTTGGGACCTTTTGGGTTGTTAGCCGCTTAATATAATAATTAGACAAAAGTGATAACTGGTGCTTAATGGCTGTTTCTGGCTTATTATTATTATACTTCTGATTCTTAAAACCAATATTAAATTCACTTTAACTTTTGAATTTCGCTGACATTTACTTTCTATCATGCTTTTTAAAAGTATTTAATTACAATAATTTATTTAGCACTGATTTAGTCTTGTAAAATTAAAGAATACCTGTAAAGTTAAATTAAGGAGTTAATAGAGTAAATGTGTATAAATTCAGATTCAAAATGAGAAAATATCCCTTTCAGGAGTGCATGAATGCCTAAACAAAACTGCCATCCATATATAGTAAAAAATAATTTTATGGTTCTAATAATTTGCTTAAATGTTTATTATTTTTTGCAACCAGAAGTCATATTGTTTTCAAATTTTATAATATATATTTTATTTCAGATAGTAATACTGTTGGTCTGCTATTAATGATTTCTTGTCATCTAATATACATATTTATAATTTACTCTGCAGAATATACTTAATTTTTAAGTAACATAAACTAAAATTCAATTTTTCGTTTCATAAATTTGAAAGATCTCCCTCTTATGAAATACAGAGTAATAGAGGTTTGCGAGACCTCATATCATTTACACACAAATTAAATTTTCTAATGAATGTATTAGTATGAAAAACTACCAATACATTATGGAGATATTGCTCTTGATATATAAATGTTTTAGAATTTTTTCAAAATATATTATAGTTGAAAAAAGTAATTGCATTTGAACATACATTTTCTACTCAAATTACATGGTACACAAACAGTATTTTTCAAAAAATATTCTGCTTTTTACTTTTAAATCATACTTATTTTTCCAGTATCCAAAGGTATATAGAAAACAATATTAATGTAACATTTAACAATTATATGAAAAATAAAATTAAAATGACAGTGTGAAAATTGAACAATTTTTTTATCGGCATGTGTGATTTTTACAGCATGGTTTTTTACGGCTTTTTAAACATAAAGTTAAGAGCTAGTATAAAAATCAACCTATAAATTCTATATATTTTTCTCTTGGTATATAAATATATTTTAATAATTTTTCAGAATGCATTCACTAGAAAAACTAATTATGTTTGAACATACATATCAGAATCAGTTGAATGCGAACTTTCATCGAAGGACCCTTCTGTACAATGTTCCTTATCACTAAAATACCTTTCTGTTTCATGTGTCAAATGTCTGGAGCATTGCTTCATAATAGGGCCAGAAAATTGGTTGATATTTGAGTGTCATCTGCTGAGCCTTGTTTATTAATGGGACACTAACAGGGAGATGCTGTCTCAGTGATTGCAATCAAAGAAATAACTGAATTATTTTTTTAAATCATTTGTTGGAACCGATTGAAAAAGTGCACGTGTATTGACGGTCACCAAACAAGAAGCTACAGAGTCAGTTAAATCAATTGAACTAAAAATATAATATTTTTGACCGAAAATTCATTGCTAGCGGTCTCAAAGACCACTAATTCTCAGTTAAGGGTTAATTAAAAAGTTTCTTTAAATTTGTTAATAATTGTATAGTAATAACAATCAAAATAAAGAATATAAATCGTCTGAAATTATTATGTTCATTATTAATTTTTTAAATTTATTCAGAAACTATATATGTACGTATTAATAGTTTTAAACATTTTTCTTCGAAATTGCAAGAAAGTTGAAGTCATCTCATAGCTATGCATTCTTAAATTGCTCCATAAACTCCATATCTGAATTTATTTCCTTTCTTCGGGCATTTTATTTTTCAATCCTTAGAAGTTGGAAATTTATCTGATACATTGATGGCTTTATATAATAAGGAAGTGTTAAAGCTTAGATTTCAAAAAAAAAAATTCTATTTCAATTTGCTTTCAAATAATGCTCATTTATGATATGTATTCTAAATTTAAATGTCAAATGAGGCTTTGGCACCAGGTCAAGTCAAATAGTATTTAGAAGTACACTATCAGATACTTTATAAAATGGTATATGTAAAAATACAGCGAAACTGTTTAAGAAGAAACTTTATTTGTGAAATTATAAACTTCAGAAAAAATCAGGCACTTGTCTTTCGTTTAAGTCTTTATATAGTTTTGAGAATTAAATTTTATAGGCAAATTTTAGAATGCCCATATGTGGGAATTTCATTCCAGTTTCATTTATGATAAATATCATATGGGGAAAAAAACCATGGACTTGTGTTTAAATGTTTTGATTTAGAAGAGGAATTTTAATTTGAAACTCGATTCTTACAAATAATTGTCATGTTTCATGTTTTTAGTGCATCTGATATAGTGAGTAAAAAGGCTTTCTATTCATTTCATAGAAAAGTTTTGGGAAAATATTTCCCTCTTCATTTTTAAATCATGACTCAGATTCCTAGGTCTTTTTTTAAAATAGGCCTTGTAGCTTCAAAGCGCATAACAGCTAAACCAAATAAATAGTGTTTATGCATCTTTTATATGAAAAAAAAGTAAAAGAGAACTAAAAAAATATTTAAGTTCTTTCTATTTACATAAAATTTCCCCTAAATAGATTCGAATACAATTCAAATATTTGTCACAATTTCGTATGGAGAGTATTGAATAACCATGTATGGAATTTTTTAATACTTTGAAGGGCAATGGGATCGCAAAAAGCAATAAAATAAAATAAAAGGAAAGTGAGGAATAGTTAAATCACTTCATTTCTTCCAAGTTAAATATTGGGAAAAAAAAAAGTTAGGTATGACATTACATCATATGGCTGCCAGATGTCTTTCAGACTATTGAGTAATAAAAGAGTTTTATTAGAAAATACTTAGCATTCCAGCCTATCAAATCTTTCTCTTTTTTTCTCATTTATTAAGGACACATTTTTATATTTTGAATTCGAAGCATTTAGTGTGAAAGGATGATTCAGAATAACAAGATATTAATATGTATAAATTTCATTTTAATAAGAAGAATTCCTAATGCTATTCTGATAATTTAATCAAGTCTCTTAGGAATTTGCTGAAAATGCCATTTCTCAATCCTGAAAGACCTTTTTTTACCATTTAAACATTTAATTCTGCTTCATTAACAGTTATGTTATGACATTTAATTTTCAATAATTTTGCTTAATCATTTGAGAATGCTGCTCGATTATGTATATTTGAATATTATTTTAGAAATGTTTAAATTGAAATGTAATTCTAAAGAATTAAAAAAAAATCTTTGTATGTTACATAATGAATATGTATCTTAAATTGAGGATAATTACTATTAAATAGTTTTGAAATGTAATAATCGCATTTCTGAACAAGTTAAGAGTCTTAGATATCTCAAAATAATTATAAATTTGTTTTTTAGCAAAATCACTTAAGATTTTAACATTGGAATATCTTATGTAAGCTAAAATGAAAAAAAGGAATCTACTCTTTAAATATCCAATTTATAATCAATATCAATCATATATTTCATTCTTTAATAATCAAGAACTTCATATCATTTAATGATGAGATTAATTATTACATTTAGAAAAAAAAAACCTTCAAAATTGTTTTTCTGTAACTTTTTAAGAACCCTCTCTCAAATTAAAAAAACGATCATGAATAGAAATAGTTGAAAATTCTGTATAAAAAAAATCCCATAAATATCACATTTTTAAAATCGCAATTCTATCACTACGAATGTTCGGAATTTTGTGGTTTCTAAAAAGTAAAACTCTACTCCTGCATTTTTTATATTTGTCTGGTAAAGAAAAGTAAATAACAAACACTAAATTAGTTGAAACTGTTATAGCACATTTCATTTATTCATAAAACTTAATAACTTCCATAAAAATTATGGAAAAACAGAAAGGTTAAATATATTTTTATCCGATATTCCACCATTTATTTTCATAAATATTTCAAACTGAAATATTTTCAGATATATTTTTATAGTAATTATGAGATAGTTTTAAAATTATTTATCTCATAAAAATCATGAATAGTTTTACATAAATTATTTATCTCATAAAAATCATGAATAGTTTTACGTAAATTATTTATCTCATAAAAATAATGAATAGTTTTACATAAATTATTTAAAACTAACAATACAACATTATTTAAAATATGTAAACAAGTTTACAAATACCTGTTTTCTCAATATTTTTAATCATGAATAAAATGGATTGTCTTTTGGGAACTCAGCAATAATTTAATGAATAGTTTAAATCCTCTTTAATAAAAATAATTTTTATTTCGTAATTATTTGATAAGTACAGTTTTAAAAACAGTTGGATTCTTTTGCGGTTTGACTGGCTTTTACAAATAAATCGCTGGATGAAAGAATTTGCAAATTCAAAAGTTGTAATTATTCAATTGTCATACCTAATGAAAATGAGAGGAAATCATAATGTTGATTTTCAAATAGATATTTTAGATCTAAATATGAATTACAATTTTAATACTCTGCTTTTAATAACTGACTTTTCAAGATTTTCTATTGAAATACATTATTTATTTACTTGGATAAATGCTCAAGTATCATTTTAAATACGTTTTCATAATTTGTTATACTAACATCGTATAAATAAATAGATGCATTGATAAATTCATTAATTTTTTATTTACTTTCATGAGAAATTTTAAATAAGTTTTTTTTTTAAGTATCAATATAATATTTTAAATTTATTTCAAACAAGATCATTTAACAAGTATTAAATTCTGAATAGTAATAAAATTCTAACAATCAAAGGTATTCATTGCGATTTCAATATATACGCATTGAATTGTTGAAGTTGCTAAATGCTTTCACAATTCTGAATTCTTTTTTTTTTCTTACACAATCTTTGACATCAAATTAAAAGAATAATCCTATATATTCAATATTGATGGATGATAATCTTTTAAATAATAATAATTGATGTTTAAAGGAATAAGTTTTAGTATCTTTTTAACTCGTAGTTTGCGTATTTAAGGATGAGGGGAACATTATCGCTTAATAGAAAATAGCAACTATAAGAAAATTATAAACTTTCATATTACTAACTAATTCATTGCGTACACTAGATGTTTCAAAACAAAAACAATCCTTTTACAGTTTTGCTAATTATTACTCTTGTTTATTAATGCATATGTTAAAATTCGTAATTGTATTCTACTAATAGCAGTGGCTATATAAATGACATTCAAGAATCAATCGATTATATAACTTAAATAAGAAAATTGAAAGGGAGATATTCCTTATTCTGATTTTCCCATGTTTATTGCAATAAAATATGCTAATTTACTTGATAAGATTAAATTCATTCAAAAATTGCCTTATTATAATGAATGAATCAATCAATAAATAAATCAGTAAAAATATCAATAAATCTAAGAATCGAAATATTAATATTTCAAAAAAATTTATTTATTCTAATCCTTTTTTTAAAAAATAGAAAAAATGTAAAACATTTTCTATATATGCTTTTGGTTTATTTCTATGACGCAATGCTACAAAACTTTATCTACAGTAATTAATATAAAAAATAAACTCAATATTTACCATCATATAATTTGTGCATTCCTCTGGGTATTGTCAAAGAGAATTGAATAAGTTTGGGTTAAAATATAGTTTATGGTGGACTTAACATAAATTACTCCAGGAAATGAAATTGTGGAATAATATCGAGTGTTTCGTATTGTTCGATGTTGCTGTTGACTAAATACGAGAGTTAATATCAGTATGTCGTAGTTATAATGCTCTGTGTAAGCGCTTGCGGGAATCGAGAAATAACTATACGTACAATCCTAACGCATAGCCTATGGAATAACTAAGTCCAGTTCAAACTTCAGTATTAAATTAAAAGATGGGAATATCTTCACCTAGTCATCCATTAAAAAATATTTTTCAAGAAAAAAAAACTACATTCATTAATTAAAGGCAGTTTGTTTACTAATGCACTTTTGTTTGTTCAAATCTTACTAAAATTCCTTTCTATAACCTTACTTGTTTTAAGGTTTCAAATATGGCAGAAAGTTTGCCTTAATTCAAATATTAAAAAATGAATAAAACATTAAAATAGATATCTAATAAAAATTGTAGAAATATGATTTTAATACTTAAAAATATATCTGAAAATATGTGGATGGAAAATACTTTGATTTTTGTTAAATATTGTCGTAAAAGTATTACATAAAAGCGTTCATTTTAGTACAGAAAAATAAATTCAAAGGAATTTCATACTGCTTGATGAAATATGAACCTTAGAAAAAAGATCTTAAAAGTTTTTAAAAAGGAATTTGAAATTTCTGCTAAAAACTTCTTTACTTTGAAAACAACAACAACACTAATAAAAAAAATCTTAAAACTTTTCCAATTCAAAAACTCTCCAGAAGACATCAATTTGAGAATATTATTGGTCTTATGAAATTCATCTGACATTGCGTCATTCACTTGTTTAATCTCTTCACAAATTTTTTGTTTGATATGACGTCCAATTAAATTAGTTATATATAAAAAATATTTTCACTGATTAAAGTACATAAACAAATCAAGAATTATGAAATCTTGAGATAACTAAAGTTTATGAAATTGAATGGATTACGGGTAAACTGAAATATATGGGAAAATATAATTCATTGTACAATTAAGTAGTTTTGAAGTAGAATTTCTTCAGATTGACTTTGATTGGCATTTTTTCAAGATTTATTAAATCTTTTCCAGAATAAAACTACGGCTGCAATTGATTCATCACGCCTTTTGTTAGAACTTTAATTCTCTAACTTCAAAGAATATAATTGTTGTTTCGTTCTTTAAACAATCCCTCAGTAAACCTACATAATTATTTGGATCGAGATATTTACCATAATATGTGTGAATTTAAAAAAATCTTGTTTCGTGTGCCAAATATGTTAAAAAATTATGAATAATTTTTTATTTCCCTATTCAGAAAGAGGAATATGACTTTTAAATTAAAACTGAATGAGAAAAATTCATTAGAGCTACTGACATATTTTAAACAAATTGACGTAAACTTATCTGATGCACTTCTTCATCAAAATAAGAATTTCTAGCTTGAATTTAATGCTATGATAATGAAACAAATACATGGTTAAAGTACGTATGCGTTTTCTCAAAATACTGTGGCCTGTTATAAGTCAAGGTGGTAGTTTTGAATTTTTACCATATTACTTCCTCTAGACACATCATGAAAACTCGGTAACTCAGATCAATATCTTTTCATCGATCCACTCCTATCGGATAGTTTTCAACACTTCCCATCCTCTCTTAGATAGGTTTACACTTATTTCTAAATTTTCTTAAGTTGGGAATGGACCATCATCAAAACATCAATAACAGGATTATGCAGGCTTGAAGTACAAATTCACTGCATGTTTGAGCAAAGTCTTTGCCAAAGAATACGTAGGTTTTACCCAAAGAGGGCATGGATTTTTTTCCACAAACAGACCATTTATCCCACCCACCCCAAAAAAGAGCATAGTTTTTTTCCCCCAAACGTGAGTAGGTTTTCCCCTTAAAGTGTGCGTAGATTTTCCCCCTAAAGTGTGCGTAGATTTTCCACCTAAAGTGTGCCTAGATTTCCTCCCTCTAAAGTTTGCGGAGAGATTTCCTCCCTCTACAGTGTGCGGAAAGTTTTTCGCTCTCTAATATGTGGGGAGAGTTTTTCTCCCCCAAAAGTCCATCGAGTTTTTTTTCCCAAAGTATGCATCGAGTTTTTCTCTCAAAGAGGGCATCGAGTTTTTCTCCCAAAGAGGGCATCGAGTTTTTCT
>JAPMOQ010048382.1:4028064-4109955 GCA_026543055.1 Argiope trifasciata
AAAGAGGGCATCGAGTTTTTCTCCCAAAGAGGGCATCGAGTTTTTCTACCAAAGGGTGCAAAGATTTTGCCTTCAAAGAGTGCGTACATTCCCATCCCCAAAGAGTGCTTAAATTTTCTGCTCAAAAAAGTGCATAGATTTTTTATTTATTTATTATTTTTTTTACGAAGAGTTTACAAATTTCGTCCGAAAAATCAATGCAATAATCAATAGCTAGAAATATAAAAAAGTTATAAGTAATAATTTGTTAGTGCAATAAGAAGGGAAACACTCTTCTGAAATAAATTACAAATTATATGCGTAATTTTATAAGTTATCTGGATTCAAAGATGAAAACTTTAAATGAAAAATGAGGAAAAGAAAGAAAAATAATAAACAAATGGTTACCTCTGTTAAATATAATTCATATAAAAATAATTCCTACATTTTTATATAATTCATATTTTTAAAAAAATCGGTGTTGTTTCTTGATTAGGTAATTCCGTTGTAAAACAGAAATCGAAATTTACGCAGTAATTTTGACAAAATAAAATTTCTTCCTACCAAAAAGAAAAATTTGATTTCTAAGAATTTTGTTGAAATGGGGTTTTAAATTAGAATTTCAGTTGATTCCTTTCTTTAAAAAAAGCAAGTTTTATTTTAAATACCGAAAATGAATTTTAGCTCTTTTTCGCAAGATTTATTTAAAATTGAAACTGAGAATTTAGCTTTTTTAAAAGCCTTATTTCAAAATGGTTTCCTACTTTTGATTTTCTTTGATGTCATTATCATCAAAATTCACAGTAATCTCATCATATATTAATACTTTCTTTCCGAACCCAAAATATACGGTGTTTTCACAAAATTCAACTTTTTTTTTTTTTTTGCTTTAGAAGGAATCATGGCAGTTTCTCTTACGTTTGGCTTTGATCCTTCACACTGTTGCATTCACTATTGTAAAGAAAGCTTTCCTTCAAAGAATTTCTTTAAAATCTTTCTATATTTTAGGATAATCGTTTTTGGGAAAAAAAAAAAAAATGTTTCAAATGCAAGAATAAAATTAAGGAATTAATTTATTGTTTCGATTTTATTTACAATATTTTTTATCGAATTAGTTTACTCTCATCTGTATCTTTTCTAGCTGGGCCGCCATATCAGCATGAAAGGTCGCACGTATTTCCATCATACGCTATAGTAAATTGTAAATTTTCAAAAGCGTAACTATTCAAATTATGTTGTAAATAGCTTATGATTAATAACTACAATTATTTTAAACATTTTTTTACTTAATAAGAAGCAGGAACTATATGAACATAGAGTGCAATAACAATATAAAATGACCATGGGTTAACTGAATTGATTTAAAAATAATATTAATGAAATTACCGATATTTTGACAGAACAATTTTCATATAAAATAGAGAAGTGCAAAAAATAATACAGAATGTATGTATAATAAGGAAAAAATAATTGTAAACTAGATATGAAAAGGAAGAAAATTGTTTCATTGTTATTTCATTGCTGCGTTGCAATTTGAGCAAATGTGTTTAGTGTTCTCCAAACATATAAAGTTCTGAAAATCATGATTCTAGTCCGCTTTTCTTTTTGGCAAGGTTTTTTTCCTGACGTCGCATCTTCCATTTCAACACCTAGTTCGGCTTTTCTCTTTAGCACCTTTGATCTTAGCTCACTTTTTAGAGATGTGGGTACTTTTTTTCAACATTTTCTTTCATAAGAGCATTTGTCAACTGTCATCAGTCTAAAACAACACATATTTATTTGTAAAATCATACAAAATCAGATGTGACAAAAACTTACAAGAAAGGTCGCGGGTATCTCTAAAATACAAATATCTGATCGACAGAGACGTATTAATGCCCGAAGCTTAAGACGACAACTAAAAGTAGGTCAAAGGGAGGGGGACAAATAGCTGAGGGCAGGCGTTCCCAGTGCCACCAGATCTAAAGTTATAAAACGAAATTCAGCTGTAGTGTATCTCTCACATACGTGTGCCCGCTGGAGGATTAATTTTTATAAAATTGCTTGTTAAAATTTAAATAAAAAAATATTCTAATTTATTGCGAAACACATTTTTTAAAATTTTTTTATTAAATATATTTTTTCTTGACTAGTATAAAAATTAAAATTATCGATTCCTTTTCAAATTTTCATTCTTTTTTTCATCGGATAATTTATTTTAATCTATTAACTTTCAAGTAAAAGTAAGAATTTTAATTCTTTTAACCCTTTCAACGCTACCGTCGGGATATTTCGTCTTTCAGATACTTCTAATTACAGGTTTCTGTGGGCTAAAATTTGTTGAAGATAAATATTCTAATGCATGTCTATCTGTCTATCTAAATTGTAATAAAAGACAAATTTTAGCCCACAGAAACCTGTAATTGGAAGTATTTGAAAGATAGCGCGTTGGTAGTGTTGAAAGTGTTAATTTGTTAGGTATGAATTGGATTAGTCTCGAATAAGAATGAAAATTTATGTATGAAATTACTTGGTATCTTAAATAGTTCTTACTCTAATTTTAACTTATTCAATCAATAGTGGCTGGCTCTACAGACTTCCTGCGAAATTATTTAACAAACAGATGCCAACCCGATGATTTGTGATTCGTATCTACATTCTAATCGGATGATACTTTATCGACAATACTTAACTTAAAAGGTGGCAAAAAACCATAATCTTATTAGACAGTCGAATTTGCAGGCTATTGTTGAAACAGTAAGCTTCTAAAACTTTGCGTCAACCAGTGAGTTTTGTAAAAATTAAGATTTAATTACGTTTTTGGCTAGTTCCTATAATTTTTATATTTGCATATTTATCTTAAAACAATAGAACAACTGGAATTCTATGAGAAAAAAAAACATTCTAAAATTTTCTGTTCGATAGCATGATTTGTTTTTTAATAAATGCTAATCTTTTTAACCCATTTTATCCCACTGTCCTATCCGGAGGACAGCTGAAAAATAGCATGTAGAAATTAGTAGTTGTTTGTTGCGAATATTTTATCAGCTGGAACATGTAAAGTTATGTCTAAGCTTCTGTTAGCATGAGTTCTGTCTCGCCCGTCCGTCGCCTTCATCTGTTAACTTTGTTTTTTCCTGACATTAATGAGCGTCATATGTATCTGTTCTTTGCGATTGCAGAATTCCCTTTCAGTTTGTTTTAAACACTTGGCTGGTCAGTTTTTATGTGAGAGCAGTCTTCGTTTATAATCCTGCTGGTTGGTTAAAGCTTTATTGTTATTAGGTAAGTTGTAGCGCGTTAGTTTTTAACTGTCCTCCAAAAAGGACAGTGGGACGATAAGCATATAAATGATGAGATATTTCTAAATTTGTAACTAGAAGTTTAGAAAAAAAAATCCTCCCTACGTTTCTGCCCCTAAAGAGTGATGTCTGTGCAAAGGTTTTTGAAGTTAGAGGAAGCACTGGAACTATTAAATAGTTTAGATTCAGATGAGAGCGATGTTGAAATTGCTGTGTTACCACCAGATGCCAGTGAACTAACTGACGAAGATGAAGGGGACGACACGGAAGTAAATACTGGTGAGATTGTTGTAAATGACGTTCCTGGGACTCTGGAAGTCAGAGTTGGAGATAGTATTGAGACTGAAGCGTCCACAAACGCTGGTGTTTCGACAACAAAGCACAGACGAAAAGCTGAAAAGTATCAGTCATCTTGGATAAAGACGAAATCACCACAATATTCAAAATGGAAAACACAGGTTGATTCAACTGCAAATGACTTGCTCAAGCACATGGAAACTACATTGAAAGAAAAATCTCCAGTGGAACTTTTTGAGCAGTTTTATTCTAACGAAGTTTACGATCACATAGTAAAAGAAACTGTGCGATATGCAACAGATGCAAAAAACGAACATGATTTCTTGACCAGTGCTGACGAAATACGTGTTTTTTTAGGAATTTTGCTTCTAACTGGTTATCATTCAAATACCTGTGAACGTGACTACTGGTCAGATGCTGAAGACCTTGGAATTACCCTGGTGAAAAATGCAATGTCACGAAACCGTTTCCAAAAGTTGAAATCTTATTTACACTTTGTGGATAATAGTACCGTAAGTCAGCATCCCGAGGACCGATCGTTCAAGGTAAAACCTTTGTTTGCCATGCTCAATAATAATTTTATGAAGTTCGGACACTTCTCAGCAAATCTAAGCATTGATGAAATGATTATCATGTACTACGGTAGAAATAGTCTGAAACAGTTTATCCGAGGTAAGCCGATACGCTTTGGATATAAACTATGGGCTCTCTGTGGAAGCGAAGGATATTGTTACAACTTTTCCCTGTACTGCGGTAAGGAATTTCATGCAAGAAAAGATACTCCTCTTGGTACCCGTGTTGTGATGAAACTAATAGAGAACATTGGGAATCCTTCAGGTTACACTTTATACTTTGATAATTTTTTTACGAGCATTGATCTTTTGAAAAGTCTTGGTGAAGAGGGTTATCGAGCCACAGGAACCATACGAGAAAATCGGATAAACCGCGAATGCCCCTTAGAGGAACCTAAGTCCATGCGGAAGAAAGAAAGAGGCACGTGTGATTTTGCATATGACAAGAACTCAGAGATTCTCCTGGTGCGATGGAATGACAATAGTATTGTCACTACTGCTACAAATTTCAGCACTTTAGAACCATTCTTTGATGTGAAAAGGCGAGTAAAAGGACACAAAGATAAAATTAACGTGAAGATGCCTAATTTGATAAATTCGTACAACAAACATATGGGCGGGGTGGATCACCACGACTGGTTGGCTGGACTGTATGCCGTCAAGATACGTGGAAAAAAGTGGTACTGGCCACTTTTCATTCGTACACTGGACATGGCAGTGGTAAATGCATGGATAATGCACAAAGCTGTCAACAAAAGTGATGCCCTAAACTTGAAGGAGTTCCGAAGAGCTATAACAACGGTGTACCTAAAAAAGTCTACGAACAGAACAAAAGGTAGACCCAGAATATTTTCTATGCCTTCTAGTGCAGAAGACGACGTCCGCAAGGATGGTGTTGGCCATTTTCTGTTGAAGAGGGAGAAACAGCGCCGTTGTCAAAGAGAGGATTGCAAAGGGAAACCCAAAACATACTGTGGGAAATGTGATAAAACACTTTGTCAGGCTTGTTTTGGGCCTTTCCACCAAGTTTAGTATTATATTCAACTGAAAATTGAAATTTTATGTAAATAATGAAGTATTATTCGGATATTGTAAAAATTTGTAGTCGGAAATTGCTTTTCACTAATGAAAATAACACTGAGACATGTAAGTGCAAATTTTATCCCCTTTATCCCAGTGTCCTATTTAGAGGACGGGTCAGATTTCCTATATAAAAAATTTTTTTTTTTTACATTTTGTTATATTTAGTATATTTAGGTTTAATATACCTCAGAAAATATGATTATTCTCAAATTTGAACAAAATAAATAAATTGGGATAAAATGGGTTAAATTAGTCGAATCAAAAACAAAATAAAAAACAAAATTATTTTGACGTAAAAAATAACTACTATTAATATGAGTAATTCTCGCTAATCTATAATGTTTAAGGGAGATATATTTCTTCGTCTTTTTGTTAAAAAAATGTCCAATTTTTTAAAATTCTGAACTTAATTATATCAATATGATAATGTTTTGGGTCGCGTAGTCATTACCATCAAAATATTTATATGTATTGTTTATATTTTTGGAATAAGGTATCATTTTATTCCGTTAATAAAGTTTATTTTTTAATGTTATATTATCATTGAATGCATGATTTTTTAAATAAAAAAACAAAATATGTGTGTTTTGTACAGCTGTATGTAAATTAGGAATATTATTACATCTGTAAATTGTTTTGTTTTCGAGAAATTAAAAAAAAAGACTTAAAATGTATCAAATGACTATATTAATTACAGAATATCCCAGAGAAACAAATCAAATTATAACAGCATTGCTAAAATGTAAACATCATTTTTTCCATTTTTTTTTACAATGCTAAAAAATATTTTATTGGTAGAAGTTTTCCGCTATTGCTATATATCGGCCTTTTCTACCAATTTGTTGGAAAAAAAAAATCTTTAAAAAGTTGGTTACCAAACACTTGGTGCTTTTTAGAAAAGTCATGTGAATTATATTAAAGGAAATAAAAGTGAGTAGACAAATGGCCTTACAATGAATTGCAGAATTAATTTAATGGCTGTAAAAAGCATATGATCTATCACATGTACTACATACAGGATGTATCAAAAACCTTGAAAACGGCTTTTATTCCTTAAATATTGCTCATAGACGTATACCATAACTTACAAATCTGCGTAAAAAAGGTGCAACTTGCTATGAATTAGATTAAAAATTTTAGGAGATTAAACTTTAATTTTTTACGGACCCTGTACCAAAAAATTCCCATTGAGAAAATTTTGCCTCATCCCTACTAAGGTCATTTACTGAATTTTAAAATTTTATCTTGAAAATTCTCAAATATATGTTAAAAAGAATTGGTTAAAGGTTAGTCACACATTCAAATGGAAATTCTGGCACCTTAATTACAAATAAAGCATCTCTGGAATGCATCATAAGGAAAGAAAATATGTTTCATGTTTTTCATTTTAAATACTAATTTTAATATCTATGTTCCCTGAAATATACTTCAAAATTTTATAACATGAATTGCAGAATATAACTTAAAAATCGAACAATCAATGTACTTGTAAACTACTTTACGCAAAATTTAATTTAATTTATTATTTCTACAAATTTTTAATGTTTTTGAGCCATTAAATAGCAAAATTATTAGCTATTTATTCAATCATTCATTTCCTTGTTAATTCATGTACGACCCTTAAAACACGATCATCTGACATGATTTTTTCCTCTTTGTGAACTCATATCCAGGTATCGAAAAGTGGTTTAAGTCAGCATTTATGCAGTTTCATATCAGTGAGATTTTTCGAGATAAAATGCACATAACCTAATTAGATGATGGAGCATATTTTACTCATTGAGAATTTTTTTGTACGGTCTCTTTTATATTTTGAATAGTTTAAAGTTTCCATAACATTTTACCCTTTTTTTACGCAACTTTACAATTTACAGTATAAATCTATAATCAAGGAATAAATGCCTCTGTCACTGTCTCGAAGACACTTTGTATAACCTTTTGCTAAATATAAATATAATAATTTAAATTACATAAATATATTTAATTTTGCATAATTATTTAATGTACCGGAGAAATGAAAACTAATGTAGATGAAAACATTATAACTGTCGGAATAATTTGACGATGATGAAAGAATTATCTATCAATCGAAAGCAGTAGAAAACCCGGTATGTTCCAATAATTTCTTCGAAACAACTTTTAAAATAATACATGCATTTTGATAGATGACTCTGAGCAATCAGAATGAAGATACAATCGTATCAAGCAGAATTGATTCCATTGATGCCAGTTTAATTTATTTTAGAAAAATTGGAAAATTCATCATGTCATAAATCGGGGAATTTTTAACTATCAAATGACATAGAAAGCATTAAAAGAAAAAAAAGCAGAATTACTCTCTCTAATAATAATAATAGCAATGCAACTATCCGAAGATGGTTTTCAATCCAATTTAGTTATATTTAAATTGGTTTTTTTTGTGTTCAAGATTAATTAATGTATTTGACGATCGTCTTTCTCAATATTTATTGATAAACTTATCTATTAGAAAAGAAAAAAAAAATAGCTGTATCAAAATTAATAAATTATTTAGCATTTTTAATCAAAGTGTTAAATTTATTATTTTTGTTTTGAATTTTTAAATCTAAATCTTTTGTTAGTCACAAGCATTTGTTAAATTTCAGATTAAGGTACATTTCAAGAAATGATCATCATAAATTGTCTATAGAAAAAATGTAGTTAGTCATACTATATAATTATTGTTTTGAAAAATTATGCGATATTAAAATACGTATATTTTAAGTAAAGCTATTAAATGAACATTAACATTTATTTTTATGGTTTTGATTATTGCAATTGAATATAGGATCTTGAATTTTATAAAACATTTTATTATCCTTTCAGAAATTTATTCAGTTCTACATATATGGATTATTTCAGATCTATATTGAGGCCGAATCTTTCTTTAAATAGAAACTAAATGTTAAGCCAGAACTTTTTAGGCTCATAAGAAATTATCAAATAAATTTAACTGAAAAAGAGCCTCAGCTGAACTTTCATTTTCTTTCGTCTACATATGAATATTGCATTTATTTCAACAATTGAATATATTTTTAAGTTCTATAATAAAATTATGACGTAATATTTCCATTGGGTATTATCCGACGTTAAAAAATAAAATCATTAAGAAGTATTTTAATAAAATATTTTGCTTCCAAAATATTCAAACTTGACTGTTACAGCATTTTTGCTTTAATTGAAGATTTTATAGAAGATGTTCTATAGAATTGAATCAGGAACAGCTTCTTCCAGAACTGATAAACACGCTTAGAATAGAATTGCCGTCCGTCATGTAATTTGCATATTTTATGTTGTGGGCTATTTACACTTAAAAGCATTACTTAGTAACATTCAAATTAGCGTAAATAACATTTCAACTTGCCTTTTAACTTGAAAACTATTTCGTTAATCCAATTTCCTCAGTTGTCCATTAATTTCAGACATACCTACATCCTTCTATTATGTCCTTTTGCTTCAAAGAAAATTTCCTTAAATACATTATATACTTCTTCATCTATAAGTTCAATTTTATATAAAATCACTTCGATTTCCAGAAACATGCTTAATTTTTCTAGAACGTTGTGGGACACTTTTTTATACTTATTCAGTCACTTCCGAGATTTAATTTACTTATTTGGGCATTTTTTTTAATATTCTTCATAAAATTAGTACTTATGCTACTTTTTAGATATAAATGGAATCAGGGTAAGGTTGAAAATAATGTTTATTACCAAAAGAAATATCTTGGACTCCTCAAAGGATGGAAGGATAATGCTTTATAAAAGGGCTTATATCTTTAGTTTTTGAATTGTGTTGAAATAATAATATAATTCCTGGAATTTGTGCTAAATAACATGTCATTATTTTAAATTGACATTTGTAATTTAATTGACGATTGTAAATGTAGAATATATTATTATATTCAATATTTCTAGAATATACTCTCTTCGACAATTCTAATATATTTTACAGTATATTTCTATACTCTTCATATAGAATATATTAGAGAAATATATAATTAATTTATGAACAAAAAATATCTAATAATAATAATTATTATTATTAAAGCGCATTATTCCAATGCGTCTTAATATTTTACAGGTCACAGGAGAATTTAGTTTTGAATTATTTTATTTATCAGAAAGAAGAGGCATTTCCCTTATTGATTTACATATCTTAAAAATTATTTGAGGCTATATTTAATTCGTGCTTGAAATTGAAATAAATAACAATTGTAGATGTTCTAGATACTTTATTAACTTGTGGAAGCTCTATGCATTTGAGTTTCAGTAGTGAAACATCGGACTCGTATTTAAGGTGATTGTCAGCTTTTTAACCAACAATCTAACTTTCTCATATTTATATCTTGCCTGTAACTGTAATTAACATCTGCATATATGAACGAAAATGCTGGTAATAACATTCAAACTAAGTATAAAAAACGCTTTTATTAATATCATATGAATAAAAGACTTTGTTTAGTTTTAAAGTGGCCTTCATTACCTCATCCACTTCAAATTAGTAACTTCTGGGATCTACAGATTCGAACATTACAAGTGAAACCTCAAATTCGTTTTTCAGAGATTATATAGAAGTTATCCATCTGCATTCTAACTAACTTTGTTATATATATATATATATATATATATATATATATATATATATATATATATATATATATATATATATATATATATATATATAATCTTATTTTTAATTCTTATTATATCTTGTATATAGTAATATCTTAATTTGAACCGTAACTGGTCTTAAATCGCAGACTTCGTCAGAGGGCTTGTCTATTCAAATTGCCATTCATAACATCAACAAAATAACTGTAATTTTTATGTATGCATATATAAAAGCCAATATTGGCATGAACATTCAGTATGAAATAGAGGATTTTGTTTTAGTTTTATAATTATTAGTCTTATCCATCATTGCATCCACCACAAACTAATAATTAGTGTAGGGAGAATAACACATTCAGTATGTTTAAAAATAGCAGAGATAGTTAATTTGTGAGATGTTTCACTCTCTAATAAGTTTCACTTGTTTCTCTCTAACCACAAATAAATTAAAGGAGCGTAAGTGGAAGGTTATTGATTTTTGCAAGTTCTATGAAGATACATCCTTCTACTAGCTATTGAAAATTTGATTGTAAATATTTAAATAAAATGGCCATACCTTCCTTATTTGGGAAAGTAGTTATTCAAAATAATAGAATTATTTTTTGTGAAAAATGGGGAATTTGAAAAAGTTCATTACGCAGGTATCCATTTTTAGAGCTTTTGCTTTTCGTATAGATTCATTTGTTTTTATTTTTGACATTTTTTCGCGGTTAAATATTTTTTTTTTTTTTTTGAAATTTGTAAAAAAAAAATAAGGAATAACTAAGAGAATTTAAGAACTTGGTTTTAAGTTTACAAAACATTATTAGAGAATGCAAAAAATAATAAAATTTGAAAATAAGGCATAATTTGTTTGTCGTTTACTTTATAAAGAGAGAGAAATGATAATACCCCAAATTAGCTTTCGAATATTAATAATCCACAACTATTAAGTCTTACTAAACTATTTCATAAAATAATTCTTCATCACGTTTCTTGCCTCTAACTTAACAATTTAGCATATTATAATTTTTTTACAGTAACACTCTTTGTTAATATTTAAACCTACAAGTGATATTTTAAATGTTAACAGTGCCTTCTTAGAAAAAAAACAAATAGTTACTAGTGCACACGAAATTTTTACAAAGTAGTGAAGGAAAGACGCCTCTTGAATTACATTAAATCATGTGTTGAATGAAATGCACGCTTCGAGGGCGTTAATTTATATACACAATATTTTTCTCTTAGGACTAATATCTCAAACTTATGAATCATTTCATTTATTTCATTCGAAGTTGATACAGGAATATTTCTTACTATAAATAACCGTCACTTTTGAGAAACTTTTCTGAAGTAACTACTTAATGTTGAAACATAATTTAATTGAATATTGTTTTTTTTTACATATAAATATAAAAAAAAATACTTGTATGAATTTATTATTCGTTTGGTAAATAAATTCTCATTGTCCTACTTTCTCATTCTTTTGCAATAATTTTCTGTTTGTAATATTTGACATTTGTTTACATGAATTTAAACACAGACTTAACCAGGACAATGATTTTATTTAAATTAGAAATGAATTGATCCTATATCTAGCAAATATATTGTCTTCAATTTTCATATTTGTTTCTTTTTTTTCGTTGAAGCGATTAAATATTGGAAACAATGTGTTCAAATTAATACATTTTAAAAGAATTCAAAAGAATACAGCATCTGATTTCAGATAGTATAAGGATAATTCTTTAGTACATACAGGAATATATATCTTCGCAAAATTATCATAAGCCGATATAATAAATAGACATTAATGCTAGGAATTAATAAAAAACAAAGCATTCCCCATCATGAATTATATTATTGATCATGAATATTGTAGGTTTGTATGGAAATATTCATTCATTAAAACAGATTTCTTGCAAATAGTTATTCCATATAAGCCTTTGACTTCTAGTGAACAATGTTTTCTTCACACAAAAAAGAATCCAAATGGCTGAAAGAATGAAATAAGAATATTTCATGGAGTTGACAAACACCTCACATCTTGTTCTTCTATTTTTAACTCAATTTCTTTTATTTAGAACTCGAAAAGAATGTAATTCGTGGTTTTTATTTCTTGTTTGATTTTTTTTTCTGGATAAATTATCACAGTATGTTGTGGCAAACTAATCCAAGTTCCTGTAACTCATAAATATAAAATGACTTCTTGATCTCTTTTGCTTACTGAGCTTAGGAATTAGACCTTTTTTTTGAATATAAAAATTATTTCTCCATTTGTCTTGATTTTATTTTCACTAATAAATTAAATATGTA
This sequence comes from Argiope trifasciata, assembly GCA_026543055.1. NCBI lineage: Eukaryota > Metazoa > Arthropoda > Arachnida > Araneae > Araneidae > Argiope > Argiope trifasciata. The sequence goes on from JAPMOQ010048382.1 coordinate 4,040,200, forward strand.
AACAGTTCTCATGTGTTTATTTTTATTCCTAGTTCTTATTTCAATGTTTATAAATCCAGTATGAAAGTAATTTAAAAGAGGAATAACTTGAAATAAAGTTTAAATTGTTGCAGGTACTGAAATACACTGATGGGAAAAATCTCAACACTAGGAAGGAGCTGACGAAACAGAAGGACTAAACGAAATTTGGTAGGCGTGTTTATAAATCTGAAACATGACGTCGATTCAAATTTCGAGCTACGCGGGTAAGTGTGGCGCTAGTAGCGAAACTATGAACATGCAAATGAGGTTTGCTTTAAATAAGCGCTGTAAGGTTCGTGATTTTTATTTACAGTTGAGATTTGACGTAGTGGGTTAATGTTAGTCAAGGATGAATCTGAGAAGACGAAGAAGCCATTATCAACAGCTCACTGAGTTTGAACGAGGTCGTGTTGTAGGGCTACGAGAAGGTGGGTTTTCTTTCCGTGATATTGCTGAAAGACTTGGTAGGAATGTATCCACTGTGCATAAGTATTGGCGGAAGTGGTCAAGGGAAGATACTGCCTCCAGAAGACCAGGTTCCGGGCGGCCACGTGGTACTACTGAGAAGGAAGACCGTCGTATTCGGCGTATGGCTGGGCTAATCGTACTGCGTCTGCAGCTGAAATTCGAGCTGCAGTTCGCACCACAGTGATCAATGATTTTTTACAAATCGGTTACTTCAAGGACAGCTCCGAGCCAGACGCCCTGTACAGTGCATTCCACTGACTCCAAACCACTGTCGTCTGCGACTTGAGTGGTGTCAAGCTAGAGCTCATTGGAGGACGGAGTTGAGATCTGTTGAGTTTTCTGATGAAAGCCGGTTCTGCCTTGGTCGCAGTGATAGCCGTTTGTTGGTTAGAAGGAGGCCATATGAACGCCTGCGAGTGACCTGTCTGCTGCCTAGACACACAGGGCCTACTCCTGGAGTTATGGTTAGGGCAGCAGTTTAGTATGACAGCAGGAGCACTCTCGTGGTTATCCCACGCACCCTGACTGCAAATGTGTACGTCAGTCTAGTGATACAACCTGTTGTGCTGCCATTCATGAACAGCATTGAAGGGGGTGTTTTCCAACTGGATAAAGCTCGCCCACATACCGCTGTTGTAACCCAACATGCTCTACAGAGTGTCGACATGTTGCCTTGGCCTGCTAGATGACCAGATCTTTCTCCAATCGAGCACGTATGGGACATCATTGGACGACAACTCCAGTGTCATCCACAACCAGCATTAACCGTCTCTGCATTTACCGCCCACGTGCAACAGGCATGGAACTCCATCCCACAAACTGATATCCGACACATGTACGACACAATGCATGCACGTTTGCATGTTTGCATTCAAAATTCTGGAGGTTACACCGGTTACTAATGTACCAACATTTCACATTTGAAATGGCTCTTCTCACCAATGGCTCTACCTGTGATCTTGAAACTTTAATCAATTAAATATGTGACCTAGACAAATGTATTCCTAAAATTTCATTACTGTACAATAATTTTTTCTTGGTGTTGGGATTTTTTTTCCATTAGCGTATTATCAAGCTTATAAATGATAATGTATATTGTTTACTCAGATTTGAAATTTTTGGGATTAACGTGTGAAAGAGGTTAGGAAATCTTTAATTTAAAGTTTATAAAACTAAATGGATACTGTATTTTATTGTAGTGGTCAAATAAGCAAAATTATTAAAGAAAATTTTGAAAAGCCAAGAATAAAATGGTCTTGAGTGCCACATAACTTAGGATTCCTACGTAACAGAGAGTGCGTAGGAATGCATGCAGAGTGAGATCCCCAGCAGTAAGTGTGCGATTTTGTTCATGGAAAATAAAATATATTTTTGATATAAAGAGAGAATGATTACTTCCATAACATTAACATGAAGTTAAATGAGGAAATTTTAATCATGGATTAATCAATCCTCTACATGATCCTTAATGACATAAGCTTATTCATTTTTTTTTTTACATTTTCTTTTGATCATTTCTTAAAAGAACTGGAAAAAAATTATCTATTTTAGCCTTTATTTCTATTGTGTTTTTAAACAAACATTTCTATTTATTCATGATTATCTGGTATGGTAAAGGTTTTAACCAGACACACAATATTCTTAATTGTGCGTGTTAGAGTAGGCCATCCTAGCTAAAATATCGTATTATGACAGATGTATGGATTGACCTTTTGAGAATTTAAAAATTTACTCCTGTTTTTTTTATTACTATTATTACGATTAATTGAACAAAGAAAGATAAATGTTGACATTTTTTTATTAATAAAGTCCAGTAATTAATATACAGTCACACTGCACAAACATATTGTCTTTCATTAGAACATTTCTGTCTGAAAATTTTTATTTTTGCAAATAATTTTTGGATGAATCATTAGCAACAATTTATATTAAAAGCTTTTATTGAAAATTTTAAAATGCAGTTGCCAATGAATAAAATATAATTTTGTAATTTTTGCCTGGTATTTCCTTTTTTATTTCAACTTTTAAAAAGATATATTCAAGAATTGTTAATAATTTTAATGAAATCAGATATTAATATCATATTACTCTAGCATGCTAACAGTAGCTTGTATGTATACATATTGATTCGATGACTGTAATTTTATGTAATGATTTTTATTCATAGTTAAAATCAATGCTCTTTATAAGGGAAAACACATTCTTAGCGAATATGGTTTTATGCTTCCCTCGAAAGAATTCAACTGATAGTTTGTGAAAGATCAGCATATCAGAATGTATTAGGTTGTTCGGAAAGTAATTTCGTTTTTTCCCGACAGAGGATTTAATTGTATTTTTCGCACCCAATTTCATCCTTAAACCGCAAAATCATTTTATGTTTTAAGAGCTGATATAGCAAGGCTTGAGTGTGGAAAAGTGCAGCTGATTCTTCGCAGTAGTTTTTGGATGGTGCCCTTTTAAATATGGAGAGCAATAAACAGCATTTTCGTCATTTTTTTTTTCTTTTTTGCTATATAAAAGGTAAAAATGCTGTCAAGCCAGAAATAAATTAGCCAATATGTGTGGAGAAGATGTGTTAACAGTACATCAGTACCAGAACTGATTTGCAAAATTTTTCCTTCAAATGAGGAGGCCAAAAACCCCCTCGATCAGTTTTTTTTTTACAGCAAAGACCAAAACTTTTATGATCGTGTAAACATGTTACTACCAAAAATATGGCAAAAGGTATTAAACCAGAATGGCAATTTTATAATTTAATAAATAATTTATTTATTAAACGAAAATTTCTTTTCATTTTGACAAAAAAAAAAAAAAAAAAAAAAAAAAAAAAAAAAAAAAAAAAACGAAATGACTTTCCGAACAACCAGATTTTTGAGGATTACAGGGATTATTTAAGGTTTATTTTGTAATCAAGAGTACAATCTTTAATAAAATTCGTAAAAATCTAATAACAAGCTTTAATTTATTTGATCATATGATAGTTAAGAGTTGAAAAAGACGAATTTTATCAAGATAAATTTCCTAATGATTTACTTAGCTCTAAAACTGTCATTTTCGTATTGCAGCACAATCGTGTGTGTGTCTGCATTAAGATATTTTCAGTTCAGTTTTAAAATATCTTTACTGAGAACTGAATTTCTTTTTTGCATCTTAATATTACAAATGGAGAGCTTCATATCCTTTACGAAAGAACAATACCCTTAAATATCAAATATCAAGTAGCAAAAGGATAGAAACTAAATATGTAGAAATATCATGATTGTTTACAGAATAGCATATCAAACAATTTAAGCGAATGAATACTTTCTTCCATGGTTTAACGGTTGATAAAATTCCTAGAAAAGTGGTATATGTTTAAGATCGGTCTTTAAAATGCCAGGTGATTTCTAGGTGTTTGGAGTTACATAAGATGCCTACTTTTGTGAATAGGTGAATGCAATTAAAAAAACCACATAAAAATTGAATTCAAGATGATTGGGGTAAATATTCTGTAAAATTGTCATGAAATCGGCACGTTATTAATATAGAAAATGTAAATGGGATTTATTCAATATAAAATTTAAATTTATAAATAAAAGTTAATAATTTTGTCTTATTTAAAATAGTTACTAAAAATGCATTCAATATTACTGTTTCTTTTGCTAATAAAGTTTATGTATTGCGTTATTATTGGAACGAATAATAATGATGATGATTATTTTATTATTCAAAATCCTTTTATTAAATTAAAAAAGAATAAAATATATTTAAAAGATCTCATGTATATATTTGCTACAATTATTTAAATTGGTTTATTATTTGATTACACACATTTCAGAAATTTATTTTTTAAATATTGAAACATATACTATAATAATAACAATTGATATGCATTTTGTCTATTTTAATTACCAGACATCAATGTATGGAGTGCTTCTTCCAAATTATATCCAGCTGCAGTGTTTTTTTCTAAATATCATTGTGTATTTTCCTATAAAATTGCTACCTTCTACATTTTCACATAAAATCATGATGCAAATCATTTTGCATGCCTTTTGCAAAATCGTGGATGCTACGAAGGCTCAGATCAGTGTCCCATACATGTACTTAGTAGTACACAGTATTCAAGAAAACATATACCTGATCATTAATTGTAAGGCATTGTAGAATGATAGGTAAGAAAAATAAAATATTGGTGTTAATCTAGTGGTTTTACTAAATCTTTATTCTCTCTAAATCTCAAAATTACTTTCAAAACGAGTAAAAAATAGATAAATATTTTGGATGCATTGCTCCTAGCCGATCGTAATCGCATTTGAACTAATTATTATTATTATTATAGAAAATACACAATCCAAATTTTACTTATATTCATTACTCTTTTTAGTTATCACATTCACTTTTTAGTTATCGCATTTTTACTGTGTATCAATAGAATAAGATGAAAAAATTATCACTTTTTCTTAGTTTATATTCTGAAAAATATATTTAAAAAAACTCCTGTGTTATTACTTTTTTTAAATTTACAATATTTGTGTTGAAAAAGCTAACGATTAAAAAAAGAATAGAAATAATGATTTCGAATGATAAAAAGTAAATCTGAAAATTAATTCATTAAAGCACATGACGTTTTGAAAGTTGTATTCATTTTATTTCAGATGTTAGAATTTTTGTATTTTTGTAGTTGATTTTGTTTGTTCATTGTAATTCAGTAGTGATGCAATGTTCAGCATGTATTTATTAACGTAATATTATTTTTTGTCCACATTTTTCATTTTCTGTATTAGTACTTTAAATATCGTTGGTGCTTGTGATTTTGAAAGCAAGTCAATTAATTAATCAAAAATATCAAATTCCTTTACCACATCATCTAAGTTTACGGGAACAAAACCAATTTTTTCCTATCTCGCCTTTTCCTTTATTTCTACTTAAGATAAAATTTGCCAAAGGATTTGCCAATAATTAGATAGTCTTAATTTAAAATTCAGAATTTTCATATATTTTGTTAAAAACTAAATGAATAAAACAAAAGAAAGTGAACGCATCCATAATTTATAAATTCTAAAAAAAGAATATATATAAGAAAAAAAAATGTGTGGCCTCAAATTTCAATGGAAATTGCTTGCTAGTATGGCTTTAAGCGAGCTATTCACGATATAAATATCATAATGCCCCTAGTTTGAGTAAGGTGATGCTTTTGTATTAGATTTATGCATTTTTTAATGTATAAATTTGGTGACACCATTCAACTAGGTGTTAACGACTTTTTTAACAAACATATTTTTTAATAGAATTTTGATCATTTAATTTTGAGCACTAATTATTAACTTATCACATTGTGCCAAAATTATATTTTAATGAAGAATTAATTACTTCAAGTTTTTAAGAAATAGGTGTTCTCAAAATTTGTCAATCAAAAAGCTTTTTTCGGATATTTTTTGTTTATTAAACACATGCTTGTGTAAACCTTCAGTAATATTTGTTCCTTTATGCTTCTACAGCTTCTTTAAAATACCGAAACTTTGCTAAACATGTAAGAATATGAAAAATATCATTAAAAGTATTTTTATCTTTATTTTGGAGCGAAATATTTCCCTTCAATATATCTAAAAATAATTCAACTTAAAAAGTGTTGAAGAGCAGTGAATAAGTGTTCTCTTCTTTTTACTAATATGCTTTTAAGATGTACTTTCCTGCTAATCATAAAATATTTTCATTATTTTGTAAAGTAATTTAATTTCCCAAATAAGCTTAAATAAAGAAAGTTAATAACAACACAGAAATTCTGTTTGTCTGCTTTCCGAAACTAAAACCTAAGTCTTGTCATCGGTTAGTTTAGTTTGAAATTTGTTTTCAATGAAAACAGCAGATATCATTTCCATTTTTTGAGCATTCTGTATATCGGGCATAACTTCTAAAATAATTTGCATAATTCAAAATTCAACACCAAGGAATTTCAAAAGTATTTAGATATGTATATTAGATTCTTTCAGTTTTCAAAATGATCTGTTAATTGAAAACAATAAGAAAGTTTATCAATATATTGCTTATATTCATATTTCATAGTTCAGATTTCATTTCTTTGCACACCGAAAAATAACTCGGTGCATAATTATTCATCTAATACAAGGGCTTTTCTGTTCTCCGACGATTAAAATTATGTAATTTATGTCGTAGATTAATTTGAGTAATGCATCTTTTTGCCACACTGAAGATATTTTCTATAATCCGAATTTTAAAAATATTACTTGAAATATTAAAATGTCGGACCATTGTAAATGATTTCTGGAAGGAGATATTCGATTTAAAATTACTAATCATTTTCGCACAAATTTACGTTAATTCTTAGTAAATAATTATTATTAATGTCTATGATCAAGTTTTCAAGCAATAAAATAGCCTAAGTTCCGAATGTAAATTTATTGATTTCAACTTTATCAATAAGTTAAATAAGTATGATTTAATATGAAAAATAAAAATAAATATAAAAAGGAAACACTTTTTATATCATAAGAGAAATCATATTATGTGCAAATTTTCTACCCGTTTGAATATAATTTTTGTAATTGTTCTACAAAGAATTTCTTTATATCGTTAAAAGGAATTCATGTACTTTCTAAGTGGGAAATAATAAAGAAATAAATTAAAAATTTAAAAAAAATCTAGAATAAGATTTTTTTTTTCATAAAATTAACTTTTTCTCTGTTAAATATTTTCTAAGGTCATTCAAAAGCTTTTATTTTTTTATAAAAAAGATAACTTTATTCCCAATACACTAAGCAATCTTGAGAAAAATTAATATAACACTAGCACTCTTCCTCCTAGTTAAAGATAATTTAATTCAAGATTTTCTTAAGACGCCTTTTTGTGAAAGATATTTTTTAGTTGCACAAATTATTTATTTTCTTAAGTTTAAATCTCATTTTGATCTTTAGTTTGCTTTTATTAGTGGGAAAGATAAAATACTTGAAATTCACATTAGTAGAAACTGATATCAGAAAGCTGATTAAGAAAATTTTGAAATGTACTTTGCTTAGTTCTTTATGGTCATGCAAATTACAAGAAGTCCGTATCTATACAATTTTTTTTGCACATTTATGGTTAAACTTTTTCAGCTCTTTGCGTTTCTTCGATCATCGATTCCTTCTTTGATTCTATCAAACGAGAAATAATTCCCACCCATGCCTTCTTGACTAATTTTAAATTTTTGACTTGAATTAATTCTATATTTCAATTGTATTGAAATAATAATGTAACAGTCTGTGACATAATAATGCAACAAAACTATTCAGTACATTCAATATTCTCAATATCATGCTGCATTTTCTCATCCTCTGTTTCTTCCGTATTTTTTTTAGCATGGAATCATCAAAATGTTATTTCCCATAATTTACTTAGTGATTAATAATTTTGGATATTGAAATGCTTTGCCTTTGAGAAATGTCAAGTTACAATAAAATGAAAATGAATAATCTTGGTCATAATTCTTAATACTTAAAGCTGGAGCCTTTACAAATATTTTTCAACCCATCCCAATCCTATATATATCACCCTTCCTTTTATCAGTAAAAAAAAAGCATCTATCCTTTCTAAATATCATGTGTTTTGTGTCGGGCCACAATGGCATGATGATAAGTTCTTGGCTTGTGAGCCGTATGGCGTCAGGTTTGAGATCCGATTCCACCGAAGAACATTCTTGTAAGGGGATCTGTTGCACTTTAAATACGTTAAGTCTAAACGTCCTCCTGTTAGTGTGGTATGGAGAGGGGGATGCCAGTTTAGGTGTCGTTCTGCATCTGACAGTGGTTCAAAATTACATGATCCGGCCCAAATTAGACTTAGTGTTGTTTTAGACTGAACGTTGATATAACTAAACTAAATCCTGTATTTTGTATTAAGTTGCTATTGTCGCGTTCTGTCTAATATAGTGTAGCTAACATATGAGTTTTCTTTTTTCATCTATAATGGTCCTGAGTGAAGCTGAAAGTAATTTTGAGGAATTCAGTAGAAACATGTGTAATTTTATGTGCATTTACAATATTTTGTAAAATCTATGGTAAAGGAGGGTGAATGCCGAATAAATGTTATTCGTTACAGAAAGTAACAAAGAAGTATAGTTCAAACACATTTCTGACAGAGTACATCATGGTAGCAAGAATATATTTCGTTTCATGGCTATTCAAAAATATATACAATTTAAAAAATTGATTAAAAATTCTGCATGATTCTTTCATTGAGAACTGTCATTAGATATATATTTATTTTGCAAAATACAGAGTGGCCGTAATTAAACTGACAGTGCTCACAGTTTTCTGTAGTGCGATCTATTTGTAAGAGTGACCCCACATTTTATAGGAAGATTAAACAAGAAGGGGGAAGAAGGATTCCGCGAAAAAAAATTAGTTCCAAATTCATCACTAGAGGAATATATGACGCTGTGTAATCGAAAATAGTGTTAACAAATGCAAATCAATACGGAAATAAAATTACCTTTTTATTTTGCACATTTGCTGATTTAGTTCAAATGCAGTATGAAAACACTTTAAAAAGACGAAAAATTTACATAAACACCGATAAAGTCTCTTTATCTGAAATTTCACTTACAGGGTAACAGAGAGAGCACTGAGCAGAAGTTCTTTTCGAAACAATGAGATTGAAAGTTTATGTGCAATGTCCTTCTTCTTTAGTCGAGCTTGCGTTACTTGTCAAACTCTTTTACCTCAACCAATGCAACGCGTCAGCTACTCTTCATGCTTTTAGAAAGGACAAAAAAATGTGTAATGGTTACGGTTCTTTGTTTTTTAATGAGCTAAAAGCAATAGTTGCGAAGTTTGAGAAAACAGGTTCTCTGAAAGTTCAGTCAAGCAGAAGACGAAAACCTGTACCACAGGATACAATCGAAGCAGTTGCCACGGCGATTGTAGACAGAAGAAAAGACAATATTGCTGCCACTTCTAGCTCTCTTGGAGTAGCACAGAGTATTAATAAGCCTTACAGTACGGAATGGCAAATCTTACGAAAGATTATCCACTTTTATCTGTACAAGATCAGCCGTGTAGAAGAGTTACGTCACAACGACCACGATAAGCGATTGATTTTTGCTCTCACTTTTCTTGCTTGAATGGAGGTGGATGATGCTTCGCAGTTGAAAATTTTATGGAGAGACGAGGATCACTTTTACCTGAATGGAACAGTGAATACTCAGAACTGCCGAATTTGGGATGACAAATCACCACATGCAGTCACAGCAATCCCCTTACATTCGCCAAAGGTAACCGTTTGGTGTGGGTTCACATCGGAATTTATCATAGGTCCATTCTTACATGAGAAAATTACCCCGACAGGACCGGTAACCTATTCTGTTACCGGAGAGAAATTTCGCCACATGTTGAACAGCTTTGTCATTCCGGCACTTCAGCAAGTACACGTTGCTTTACGTGTACAATAGCTGCTACGAAAAAAATTCACAGCAGAAAGAGTCATTAGCTGCTGCTTTCCAACTGGATGGCCACATCGGTAAACTGATCTTATTCCATGCGACTTCTGGCTATGGGATTACCTTACGTCTAAGGTCTATCAAGGAGTTGTCCAGGACCTGGCTAAGTTGAAGCATAATATATCACGGACTGTACGGGAGATTCCTGCAGACATGCTACTTTCTGCTGTTGGGAATACTGTGCACAGAATGCAATATGTGGTCCACAAACACGGCAGCCACAAACAACACGATTTAAATGTGCAAAACAAAAGGTAATTTTATTTCTCTAGCGGTGACTTTTGGAACAAATTTTTTTTTCGTGGAATCCTTCACCCCTCCCCCCGTCTTTTTTAATCTTCCTTCAAAATGTGGCGTCATTCTCTCCAATATATCGGACTACAGAACACTGTGAGCACTGTCAGTTTAACTATGTCACCTTGTAAATGTTATTCATTGCATAAGCAGCAAAAAATATATTTCACGCACATTTCAGGTAGAATACCTCATGCTGGCAGGAATATATATCGTATAATGACTATTTAAAGTTTGATTAATTCAAAAATTTGATTCAAAATTCTGGATACTATTTTATATACATACATTTTGCAAATTTATTTGGTGAAGGAGCGATATTAAGCTTGATGTCTAGTAATTTTTATTCATCACATAATAACATAAATTATATAGCATTTTGAATACATTTTATACACAATCCATAAAGGTAGCATGCATATATTTAGTTTAACAAATCTGATTTACGAACAGGATTTTTCCCCTATTTTCTTTTTAAAAATTATTCAAATAAATTTTGACATTATCCTACTTTTATAACTCCAACTTTTAAAAATGATTTCAATAGAGAAATGCAGAAACAGGATACATCATTTTAGACTTGAGTATTATTAATAGACCATCGCCTCAAAAGTTCTATCTAACCATTAATCACAGTTATTTCTTTTCTGAAGTGTGTTCGAAAAATATCCCGGTGTAAATGCTCACTGGACAGTGATTTATCGAAAATATTTGAAGAAAGATTCTTTTACACTACATATTCTGCAGTGAGAGAAACTTGTCTGAAAAGTTATAAACTATTTCCCTTACTTTTGTTGCACACTAATAAATTTATCTTAATCGACAATTATTTGAAAGATAAACTATATCAAAAAATTTCAAAAATAATTGCAAGAAAATAACTATAATCAATCAAACTTTGTATCACTGATGTACGAAAGCTTTCCATTCCCATTCTTCGAATAAATAATAATTTCTGCAATAATTGATCCTGCATCATTTGAAGCTATCAGAATTGGAACGAAACTAGATTTGCTTAAAGTGAAAGTAAATTGCATATAATTTAAGAAGAATCAATACTTTTTATCAATCATTTTCTTGAAATTAAAAAATTTGATTTAATGTAAAAATAAATTTGAATGATAAGGCACATAATCCGCAAACATTATTTACATATTTCATTCTTAACTTGTGGAAGCCAGTGAGGTTTTTGGCACCAGGGTTGGAGGATGATTGATACTAAAACCAAATTATTCCTAGAATCCGATATAAATATGAGCGGGTATCAATGAAAATTGACACCGAAATTCAAACGCCCCAATTATATGTGGCGAGAAAAATTGTTTTACAGTAAACTCTATGAAATATCATTTCAATTATCTGAGCATGATTCTAAATGGAAAAATAGGGCTTAGTAATCAATATTTTGCTAATGAGTATGTATTCCTACTGATAGAATCTAAATATGTGAAATTCATTATGCAATACTATGTTACATGATGGTGTATATTAATTTCGATAATGTTTAAAATTTAAATATGAATGTGAGAAAGAAAATTTGGCAATTTTTACTTCATAGAAAAAAAAATTATCCTTTGTCCCAATCTTAAATGATTCGTGTAGAAAAAATTACTATCGTTTGTATAATTTTAAATGCACACACACACAAATATATAATACATAAAATATTTTGATAATAGTGCTGAAATAAGTATATTTTACGTTTCATTTTCATTTCAATTATTAATCACTAGCCCCCTTTGGCTACCAGCTGGTTCGCCATGAGTTATGGGTTCTAAAATTTTCAATTAAATTATATATTCAATAGCCTTGAAGTAACTCCAGGCATTGATTGACCTGAAATTAATATTTTCTTTAAAATGATTGAATGTAAGTTCTAAAAGAATGCTTTTTCTTAATAATATTCATTAATTTTATAATTCAGTCAGCTTTAATGATTGATTTAGAAGACTCATTGATGCAGCAAATTTTATTTAAAATATTAATAAAAGTATTTTGTAAAATATGGCTCACAGAGCAAAGTATGAAGAAATCTAAAACTCATTATTCATAAATGCATTGTTTTGACCATAGAGCTGGGATACTGATAGAGGAATGCAACCCTACATTCATGTAGGACAAGATAAAATCACGTGACTTTGAGGCAGAATTTGTGTTAGCTGTAACCACATTCTCCGTTCCCCTTATATTCCAATGACAGATTTTTTCCCGCTTTTAACTGCTGGAATTTAAAACTTATTTAAGCCATGGTTACCTATTGCTGTGCAATTGAATGCAAAGGAAAAGCTTCTAAGGATAGTCCTTTATCATTTCATAGGTATTTGCAGTCAACATATTCTGTTTATATCCATTTTAAATCAATTTAAAATTTCCTAACATCGATCACTCAGTGATTTTGGTGTTATAACTCAATAATGTTTCATAGTTTGGTTTAGTTATTGTATTGAATTTATTTAACATGTTACTAAGCTTCGTTTAAACTGATGTAACTGCGTGATAGTTTGTTACTTGCTTTATTTTAATCTCGAATGTGTTGCAAGCGCTTGGCTACAAGCTTGGCGGGATTTTTTCTCGCCAATACAAGTGTTTACATAAACATTATTGACCGATTAATAATTGTGTGTTTATTTTAATGCAAATAAAGTTCTTTAAAATTTCTAATATGTTGTTTCTTTTTAACCACAATTATTGTATTATATCGTGAACAATATTAAATCCAATCTAAATTTTGCAAAACAGTTTTTATGGCATATTTACCTTATAGAACAATTTTCCTAAATAATGCTTTAATAATAAAAGCGTACAATAAAATCTCAATATTTAATTACAAATATAAATTAATAATTAAAATATTTGCAATTTTTATCATTTTTTTTGTTGTTTTTGTGATTTTAATAAGCTCTAGTTTAGATGTTAATATTCATTTTGTAAAAAATGTTCAATATTTATAATTTATGTTGCAAATATGAATGAAAACATTTTTTAAACAATTATTTTTTAAAAAAAGACTTACGTCACTTTAATAATCTGTTTTTAAAAAGCTATTTTTTATCTGTTTGAGAGAATGATAGAAAGCATTTTAGCATCTAATGTAAAATCTTTAAATGTTTTTAGGCAAAGAAAATAAATAAAATGTTTATTTAAAGAAGAAAAATAATCACTTTTAATTATGGCACAAAAACAAAGTAAAAAATCTAAATATAATTTAACTCGAATACTTGTGTAAAATATATATATATATAATATAAACTGTTTAGGAAATGAAATAGGATTTATTTTTATAGAATTTCCGGTTGGTTTAACCAGAAATGAAAACCGACTGGACCCATTGCCGGGAAGCAAAATGTTGCGCTGCAGTTTTTGAGTATGCCAACATTTGCGATATGGCGCCAAAAAGGTGTTCTTACTCCCAGATTTTTCTAAACACACATGACTCATGTTGGGTACACTTTTTGAGACAGGAAACAAGCTACTATCTCCCTCCATTTATATATCAGCTCTATGGTTTTGACTCAAACTACATAAAATGTAATTATTTACTTCATTTAGATCAAATTAATAATATTAAACAATATATATGCCTATTAATAATATTTTACAAATTGGCCATTGGAAAGGAATTTGAATGCATATCTTGTATAAATTCAATCCTGCATAAATAAAGATAATTTATTCAATTAATGATTTAAATATTGCAAACGATCATAAAATCCTTTGCCTTGTATTTTTTAAACAAAATATCACATTTTATATTTATTTTATTTTATCCAGTCACATGCTAAAAGTTGCATTTCTTCAGAATTAATTTGCGATAATAGCTTTATTATTATTATTATTTTTAATTTGAACTTCCGTCAAAATGATGGCAACAAGATGATAAAACCTAATTTTTTCCCTTTGATATGCTCTTGCAGATTTTATAGAAACCAAAAATATTGAATTAATGATACAGATATTGCAAACGATAATAGAAATATGCCATTGAGTTGGATTCCAATGCATATCCTGTCTAAGTTCAATTAGGTTTACCGTAAAGAAGATTGGAGAAGTAATTATTTAGATATTGCAAACGATCATAGAATCCTTTGCTTTGTATTTATTTTTTTAGAAAATGTCAAATTTTATATTTCTTTTGTTTTATCCAGTCACGTTTTAAAAGTTGCATTTCTTTAGATTTATTTTGCGATGATATTTTTTTTAATTCGAACTTCCGGCATTCTTTTATTTTATCCAGTCACGTGATAAAAACATGGTTAAAGTATTTCTTTATAAATTCGTTAAAAATAGAAGCTTACGTTATAAATTAAAAAAATCTTATGCCGTTAGAAATCATTTTTTTAATCTTTAAATTGATATAAAAATCATGTTTGTGCAATAATATTTTCGGATGTTATAGCGGAAAAACGTCGAAATTTCGCTTAAATTTTTAATTAATTCAAATTCTAATTAAAAATTCGGAAAAAAAGGGCTCCGAGGTGCACATTCCCGACCTTCAAGGTATACATGTACCAAATTTGGTAGCTGTAGGTCCAACGGTATGGCCTGTAGAGCGCCAACACACACACACACACATTCAGCTTTATTATAAGTATACAGGTAATTACAATTTGTTACAATCAAGTTCTTAAAAATATTTTTACTGAATTTGCGATAAAATTACTTTTCCAACTGCCACTAATAAAATGAATTTTTATTAAATTTAATTTATTCTGTACTCTAAACAAATGATCTTCATATTTGAAATCAAAGAAATATTAAGTAGGTATTTTATTTAGTGCTAGATGCTAGCTGGAAATAATCTTGAAAATATCATTTCAAAATTTGAAATAGTTATCTTGTTTAATTAAGAATGATAGGAAGAATATTTTTTTCTGGTCGGCAAAGAATACAAGCAATGATGTTGAATGATTTATAGTATAAATAGTATTAGAAGCATAAATAGTATTTATTCATTTTTATTATTCTATTCTACAAAAAATATTCATTTTTATTCATTAGATTTATGTATTCTTTTAGAATTGTAAAACTTAATGCTATTTCAGAAAGGTAATGAAAGAAACTACTTATTGTAGCTTGTGATTCATTTAATATTCGTTCAGAATGCACAAATTTAATTTTAGAAAATGTGATTAAAATATTTTCTTTTAAAATTGATTTAAAATATAGAAAATAGTTGTACCATTAATTCGTTTATATAGTTGAACAGATAATTTTTGAAAATTAAGACCGTGCAAAATTATTTGTAATACAGTATTTTTGGTAGTTATTGAGAAAATAGATAAAATTTATTTAATTTTTTTTAAAAAAAAGTTTGTCTCTCCAAAACTTTTTAACATAATCTGTAATAATGTTGTTACCTCTAAGAATGCCTTACATTTCATTTACGTGCAAAAGCTACGAAATATTAACATTTAACTTGAATTTTGCATTTCTACAAAATCTATTGTCACCTCATCGAGTTATTTGGAGGTTAATCCTTGTTAAATAGATGTGGTTGAGATTCGGAACTATTTTTTTTTTTAATTTTAGATAATTATATTACCCTTATAACCATCCAGTAGGTGTAAACAATAAGCCGACGAAATTTCATTGCAATCAAATGAACGATTCAGGAAGGCATAAGAGACATACAAACATTCATTTTTATATATATAGATGTACATTCACAACATAGTGCATTTATATAATTCATACCAATAACATTTAAAATAATTTAGAAACAATACATAAACATATTTTCCACTAAACAAAATTCCTTTAAATGTTTAATTAATTGTATTTTATTTAAAAACTGATTATAAAATCGTACAAGGGAACATTTGCTTTTATTATAATTAATAATGGTATTTTCCATTTACTAATTTAAAAAAATGGTAATTTTTTGAGTATTTCTGAATTCTTTGAAATAAAGTATCGGTAATTTCAAAGAAAAATGAAATTTTAATAGAAAATTCATCACATGCTGTCTTAATACAGGGAATAAATTACAGCAATTTTATAAATATTAAATAAATTCGTTCATGCAATTATTTACAGTTTCCACTTTCATATTCTGCAATTGAATACATGATTTTACCCTGTAATATTATTTAATTATAAAACGTTTCTCTTTCCCTATTATCCTTACATATTTTCATTTTTTTGTCTTTTTCATGTAAGAAAGTTATAAGATATTATCTTTGGAATGCTCAAACTGAAACTAATTTTCTATATTTAAACTATTTTCTTAAAATTAAAGTATCGTGTTGCTCCTAAAACATGTATGAACTGTTTTCGTATTTTAATTATCTAATGAATAGAAAAAAATGCAAAAATATTCCGTTAAATTCTGTAAAGACTGCTTAAACTTTGAATTAATTCGTCCCTAGAGCCTATAATGGTTTAGTGATGAAATTTTTTGTTACATTATATATTTCATGATAGCATTTTTTTATAAGCGGTACGTAAAAAAATATATTGAAAACTATTTTAATCGGAAAAATATTTGCTATCATAAATTCCAAATATTCATATTATTTAATATAAATATGTATCATGTTAAAGATAAATGAATAACACTGAAATTTGCACAAGAACTTTGTTTCTTTTTCATACAGCCACTTCTCAAATGACGTCTAGTTATTACTTCCTTCGTGAAAACGGTTTATTTATAAGGCGATGTTATAATTTATCAACCATGCTCGTCGAGGATTCACTATGTCTTGCGAGCCAATCTGAAACACTTTATTCGACTGCAATAAACTGGAGATTACTTATTTCCTCTTGCGACTTATAGATATGTGTCTTATTGTTTACGTGCTGATTGAAATATCGAATAAAATACCATTGCTTTTTCAAGCCTCTTTAATAAAATTCAGAAAATTTGGATGTTGAAATAAATGTTGTTCCAATTCAGTTGAAATGAATTCTTGTTCTGATGAAAAAAATAAATAAATATTAATCTATACTTATAATAAAGCTCAATGTGTGTGTGTGTGCGCGTATGTGTGTTGGCGCTCTACAGGCCAGAACGTTGGACCTACAGCTACCAAATTTGGTACATGTGTACCTTGATGGTCGGGAATGTGCACCTCGGAGCCCGTTTTTCGAGTTTTTAATTAGAATTTGAATTAATTAAAATATAAGCGAAATTTCGACATTTTTCCGCTATAACTTCCGAAAATATTATTGCACAAACATGATTTTTACATCAATTTAAAGATAAAATAAGTAGCTTTCTAACGGTATCAGATTTTTAAATTTTTAACGTAAGCTTCTATTTTTAACGAATTTATAAAGAAATATTTTAACCATGTTTTTAGCACGTGACTGGATAAAATAAAAGAATGCCGGAAGTTCGAATAAAAAAAAAAAACTATCATCGCAAAATAAATCTAAAGAAATGCAACTTTTAGCACGTGACTGGATACAATAAAATAAATATAAAATGTGATATTTTCTAAAAAAACAAATGCACAGCAAAGGATTCAATGATCGTTTGCAATACTTCAATCATTAATTCAATAAATTATGTTTATTTATACAGGATATGCATTCAAATTCCGGTCCAATGGCCAATTAGTAAAATATTATTAATAGGTATATATCGTTTAATACTATTAATTTGATCTATATGAAGTAAATAATTACATTTTATGTAGTTTGAGTCAGACAATGCATTTATGAATAATGAGTTTTAGATTTCTTCATACTTTGCTCTGTGAGCCCTATTTTACAAAAGATTTTTATTAATATTTTAAATAAAAGTTGCTACATCAATCAGTCTTCTAAATCAATCATTAAAACTGACTGATTTATAAAATTAAAGAATATTATTAGGAAAACGCGTTCTTTTAGAACTTTCAGTCCATCATCTTAAAGAAAATATTAATTTCATTCCAATCAATGCTCGGAGTTATTTCAAGGCTAATGAATATGTGATTTAATTGAAAATTTTAGAACCCATTACTCATGGCGAACCAGCTGGTTGCAAAGGCGGCTAGCATAATTTAAAAGTATAATATTAATATGATATAAAAATATTATGTATAATATGATATAAAAATATTATATATAGTATTTTTACAATTATACATATGATTATTGTAAATTTAAAAATCCTCTTGGAAATATGTAGTTGTAAAATGAAATAAAGTTGTAAAATTACGCACTTTTGTCAGTAAATTATATAATTTTTGACTCATTCATGATCATATGTTATATTTGCGCACACATGCATCTAAGAGAGGGGTTTGTATAATTAATTCTTCTATCACCCCAAAATATGAATATAATGATATACATAGAAAAATAAAAAGTAAAGGAAATAAAATTTCTCTTATGCATATATGAGCTGAAAAACATTATATAAAAAATGTATTTTCTCTTTTTTTTATAGCAAAAAAATTGTTATCTAGAAAGTAAGAAAACTTTTACAACCAATTCCCTAAAAATATGGAGTTTAGTTACATTAACGTCCCGTTTAGCTCAACATAATGGCTATTTGGGGACCGACCTCGTCACCGTGGTCTGATGACGAGGATGACACCTGGGCTGCAAATTTCTTCAGACCGTACCACACCAGCAGAAGGACGTTTGGTATGGCGAATTTAACGTGCAACCCCCCCCCCTTACAAGACGGTTCTTCGGTGAAATGGCGTCCCGAACCTGAAGTCATAAGACTCACAACCCTAGAACTTACCAACAGGCTACCGAGATCCCTAAAAAAATTGCATCTGCTTATGTATGTTTTTGTTAGAGTTCTAAGGTTAAGCATTTAACATAATGTATACACTTCACAGACAGAGAATATACACTTAAAGCACATTTTTAAAATTCATTTCTGTTTATATTTAATTAAAATTTGTTGATTTCTTTAAAATTGGCACAAAAAGGAATTTCGCATTATTTCAATGTTTTAAAATATTTTTTTATGTTACCAAATTGTTAATCATTTTATTTTCTGAATTTTGACATTAAAAAGGCTTCGGTTTCGCTTGACTTACAATAATAATTATATTTTCCTCAAATGTTATTCTTTTCATTGGTTCATAAAATACTTAATCACGTGACCTATGTCTGTTGCTGTGAGCTCCACTGATATATTATCTTCAGTTTAATATTTGTGTAGACTATAATGCCTTTTATTGAAAAGTGAAGATAAATATAAGTGAAGTTACAATACCACGACGTTTAGTAAATTGATATTAGAAACATTTTAAAAGATAATTGGTACATAACATACGTGTTCATACATGGCGTAGCCGATGGGAGCAGTTTAATATTTCGTCGAAAAAACGCAGTTAATCACATGATTATTATTTTTTTTTTATTGTTTCGCACTGTTACAAAAAAAGAAACATATTTTTTCGCGATGAAATTAAATTATCATGCCGCGTAAGTTAAATATCTGCTTCAGTTAAACATCTATTTATTGTATCTGAGGTAGGGGAGGGGATAGTAATATCGCTTTTTGAGAAAATATTGAAGAGGAAATTCAATAAATATCTAAGCAGGCTTTTTCAGAAAACTCTCATAAAGTTTTGTCTATGCATTTATTGCTTTGAAAATTTTATTCATTTTTCTAAAAGAAGCTTTGATTTTTTATTCATTTCATATTATCAGTAAATTATAATTTTTCTAAAATGCAAAATTTTTGAAAAAGAATTATGCGATTTTTTTGCAGAATGTTTTACGCATAAATTCAAAACCAGTGCATGCTGTCGCACTTTTTTTTTTTTTTGCACAATAGTTTTCCTAATTCATTCCTGAGCTACAGAGTATAGAAAATATTTATTAAAAAGTTGTCTTAGTAATTTTAATGCTTCATAAAATAAATATATATATTATTTATCAGTAGAACTTTTGTTTTTCAAAATTTATAGAACTACGAATGTTTTGCAATTTAGAAAAATAAAATTTTTGTACAAATCATTTGACAAATTACTGAACAAAAAGATAGTTCCTTTTTACATCCTTTTTATCGAATTAGCAAAACTCACATTTCTACAATTTTCAAAATATTCTGTATATATTTGCTGAATGAGTCTTTTCAAATCTATTTTATGCATATTCAAGAATATAGTATTTTTCAAAACAATTCATTCGAATATTGTCACGGTATCTTAAGCTTACGCAGGCGCATTCAAAACTCTTATGAATATGTTTTTTTGGAACAGTTTTAGTTACAGAAACTTTCTCTGGCTTATGGCAAATGAGCACTTCGTATCATGACATTTCAGAGATCTCCCACAGAGAATTGCTCAATTCTTTCCTTTGTAAGTGTTCCCAATGGAGTGGTTTTATTCGTGTCCTTCATTAAGGGATTAGGATTACTTTTACCAAGCACAAAATAAGTTTTTCGGATGAAGTAGTAACCAAACTATCCTTTGCTTTAAGTCGAAGGCTTTTTATTTGTTTCAGGTGGTTCAAACATTACAATGTAAAACCAAATTTAAATCATGAAATTATTTTTAAGAATATATTTTGCATATTTTTATTATTATTTTTTTTCGAAGTTTAATTGAAATTAAATTAAATGAACTTTTATGTAATTTTCAGAACTTTTAGAAAATTAAATAGTGATTAATGACTTATTTTCATCACTAATCCTATATTGCTGCTCATTATATCATGGGGAACATTGATCCTTTACTTTAAATAAATCATTTGACTTTAACAAATTGATCTAAATCTAATCTTAATTCTAACCAAATTGATATTTTATCTGAAATCAAATATATAAATCTCAAACTGGACTTTGTAGCAGCACTTTGAATTCTTAGAAGTCATCGTTGTTAATTGTTGTGGAATTATAGAGTAAGGGTGGATAGTAAGAAGTAGTATAGTATAATACATTAAATATAAATAGTCTAAAAAGGTATATAAGAATTAATGCATATCTTTCGTCAAATATTATATTTATCAGTTATTTCTACCTCAGTTAACGATCTCAAACTAATAGTCTGTTTTTACATGTACTTATAAAACAACAAAAAACGGTTATTCATCTAACACGTAGCAAATTCATGTTTTGTTAAATGATTCATGGAAATAGAAATATTCGTTGGTTGAAAGTAGCTTTATTCCTCATGATTTTAAAAAAGGCTAAATTTTAACAGCTTTCAGATGACATTTTATAATAACATGACTATTTCACTCACTAAAGCTAAGAATAAGAATAAAACTACAGCAAGTATTTATCAATAATAAAACTTCAACAAAATTATTTATCGATAGTGACTATGAAAGCATTTATTGCATCAGCATATGACCTTTGCTTAATATTACAAATTGAAATTAGGCATTTAAAAATTTATAATTAGACCTGTAGAATAGAAAATTCGGAGATTTTAAGCAAAAATAATCTAAACTCTGATAAATGGGAAATATTTTAATGATTAAGTTTATATATATAATATACACAATAAGGGATGATGAAATTAGCTGTAATTTTTTTTAATATTTCATGTTCTGAAGGTACTTAAGTGTCCCTTTTATAAGACTCTTCTATGTTTGCAATATAATTATTTTCCGCTAACGGTATTCACAATGTCATGATGTTCAACAGGAGGTAGTAGATAATTGATGTAAACATAAATTAATAATTAAAATTAATTTAGAGAAACTTTCTTCTTCCCTGGGGATATTATGCTTCAAAATGTAAAGAGTAAAGCAAAACATAATTAACTGCTCGAAAAAATGAATTAATTATGGATATTTTTACCTCTTGTTTAATTTCGGATATATTAAATAGACATAAATTATTCATTTATTTAAAAAAATATTTTCTTTTCTTCATTAAAGGAAAATTGGTTTTGATTATCTTAAATTGAAGTTGGGGGGGAAATTAATTTTCAATTAAAAATAAGATTGCTGTTCAATTTATATTATTATGAAAAAACGAATTGAAATATGAAGATATAATTTTGCATTTGGCTTTTAATTTCTAACATTTTATTAAGTTTTTGCTGTAGGTATCAAACTTGAATTATATTTGCAATTTCTAACGATCCACAGTTATTCTATTGAATAGTGCGTAAGATGAATTTAAAAAAAATCGGATGTATATACACATAAGCTCTGTTTTTCTTTTTGAGAATAATTCAAGAATTTGCCTTAATATTGTTTGCATGTATGTATTAGTCTAAGGAACATTGAAATTCAAATCCTCAATTAAATATGAACTAGTCATTAAAGAGTTAATGTTTAATTTCTTTATAAATTAAATAGGATAGTTCTATATTTAGATATATTGACATATGCATTAATTAACATATTTTAACATTAAATATATTACTTCATTCTCATTATTATGATATTCATAAAATTACATATCGGGTCAGAATAATACAATCGACAATTACTTGCCAAAACATAATCTTAAGAATAACTCAAAAAGAATAAGTTTGTGATAATTTTTGAAAATATAAACTTCAAAATACATAGTTTATTCATTTAAAATGAAAAAAATAAGGAATATTTAAATTACGCATTATTTATATTTTCTGTTTGGACAAATCAAATTATGGATCCTATAATATTCTACATTGAAATTACAGTTATATTTTTGATACTTTTTTTTGAAATTATATGAATATTCTTTTCCTATTTATATGAAACTTGTAGGTGTGCATTTCAAAATTCCATGCCAGAAGAAGCATACAGATATTATTCATTGTCTATAGTTGTATGAGAAATAAAACGCAAATTGCATATTGCATACTTCTATTCCACACCAAGAATTTTTTGAAAATATCTTGATTTTTATCAATTTATTTTAATTATTTACTAATATCCAGAGAATCAAAGGGGTGCAATTAAAATTTCTTGATAAACCATTATCAGATTAAATTATTATTACGCTGTGGAGTCTTTTTCCACTTTTATAACTGTTTGTATACTGCATACATAAAAGAGGACGCTGTATTTTTTTTAAACAAGGACTTTTTTTAAATGTTAACGCAATTATTTTTATAAGAATTATTTAAGATTTTTCATCGAAAAAATATTAGTATAATTACAATGATACTCAAAAATAAGGTATAAATAATTTAAAAAAATGTTTATTCCGTTTGAAACCTTAAGAAATACTTAGGACAGTTATAAAAAGAACAGAATAGTAGCGGTTTTAGTAAAGAATACTCATTCCATTAGCCTTTATAATTTCGAATACGCTGTTTGGAAGTAAATCATACAAAGATTGGATTTCTGTTTGACAAAAACTATCCCATGAAATATTTGATGTCACTCGAAGCTCAGAGAGATTCAAACTGCTTTCTACCAGCGTATATTCAACGAAAAGCATTGTCTATATATTTTCTACTATATTCATATCGGGCTTTTAGCTGGCCTTGGTAAAATCTAATTTTTTGCTATGAATTAATTTTTAATTCCATTTGTAGTGTACATTGATTTTCAATCTTTTTCATCACCTCCACTGATTTCCTCCTAATTCGGAGAAATAAAGAAGAAGCCCAGAATTGAAAACAATAATGTAGTATGGATGTTTCTACCAATTATTGATAAAGAATACACTTGTTATTTATCCATAATCAACCATCAAAACCATCAAATGTCCTCCTCCTATTTGTCTAGTTGAACAATATTGTTCTGCCTTCTTCAGACAATGGCAATAGTATTCATAACCATCTGGACCATCTAGGTTAAACATTTTTTCAACTGAAAATATTTTTAAAAAGTCTATTCTGTAGTCCATGACGTATGTTCCTTAGCTCAAGAAAATTTATTAATAATGTGTGCGTTTTCCACAATAAATGATGCTACTGGTGTTTTTTGAAAATCAGTTTTTTGGGCTTTCGGATACATACATAAAGATACTTTTTGCTAGGACACAGGAATAAACCTTGCTTGACTACGAGCTATTGCAACACTTCCACTACTATTTTTAAGCTCATGAGCAAGCTTTCTATCATTCCGAGGCGTTAACTATTTAGGCATACGGACTTCTTTCTTATTCCGATACAGTTTGAATTTTCAATAAAAGAGAATGTTATCAGGCAGACTTGCTGTATATGAGGTATATTTCTAATACCTTTACCTTTATTTTTATAAGCAACATCATGATCCTTTTGACACACTTTTAAGTGTATACTTCTAGGCATTTTGAAATAAAAGCATCAGTGAAAATTTTAAAGAAATATGTTTTTCTGAGAAAAAACAGTTTTAGAAAAGTATTGCTGATTCTTCTACTCGTGGACATTCCATCAATATATATATATATATATATATAATATAGTAGGTGTCCATTTTTTTACACACTATAAACATATATTCTCATTTTTCTGATTATTTATAAATAACAGGAGGTATTTCATTTTTATATGAAAATAAACAAACACTGTTAAATAAAACCTACATGCACATACCTTTTTACACAGTGCATTCAAAATTTAATTAGGATACTCACTGCTCCTTTAGTAACGTTGTAATTTAAAATCATTTTCTGAATATTTTCATGGTCCTTTAGTAATTGATTCATAACAATGCAATGTGTTTATATGAATAATTTATATACGTATTGTTTGGAAATGCAATTCACAGCAGAAGTCATAATCATGAGTAATTAAAATAGACCAGTAATTAAATAGACAGACATTAAACAGAAAGTATGGTGCTTTTACATCATTACATCACGTTTAGTCTTTATTTTTGATACTATATCTTGCCTCTTTAGTAACTCGCATTCTGTTGATACTTGTTCAACAAGTACTTAAAAGCTGTGCATTGCTTTATTACTCAAAAATTATACATTCATGAAAGATTGTTTTTTCTTTCATTTCTTCTATATTTTTTCTGCACTTAAATGAATATATATATTTATTATTTAATACTCAAATGAAATTCGTCTGTATTGTATACACTTTAATCATCCGAAAAGAAATGAAATGACAAGGAAAATCGCATACATATTTTAGACAACAAGAGATAAGTACTATTTTAAGGATGTTATCGATTTCATGAAATTATTTTTAATGGAGAAATATGTGACATTTATTTTAAGTTGTGATACATTTTATTTGAGTAGATGAGATACATTCGAAAATTTCTTGGAAAATGTAACGTTTACAAGGAAGAACAATTTCATAAAGTATAATGCCATGCTTGGGATTCTTTGTAGATGTTCCATTTCTTTTTTGTGTGTTTAAATAAAATAGAAAAATATACCTAATGCCATTTCAATTTATTTTAGTATTTAGCACTTCATCGTTGGAAAATTACGCCTTTTAATGCAATTTTTGTTTCGAAACTTCGTTAAAGACCATTTTTTTAAATCTACGATAATGCGTTTTCGTTTCCTGGAGTTAAATAAACATTTCTAAATAGTTTGAAAGGATCATATTTTGGAGTTTTTAGTTGAAAAATTTATTTAAGAACAGCAAATTGGATAGATCTATTCAACGAATCAAGCCTTTTCTTGAAATTTTCATTTCTTATTAAATAAGAGTTTTAATAATCTATTCTATTGATTCTTCTTCATGGAAGAAAAATACTTTGAAAGAAAAATACAAAAAAAAGGAATAAATCTTATCAGGTAGGCTTTTGATTTCTTTCTTTCGAAATTTGATTCCTCGACGGCCTTTTAAACTATGTTTTTTAAAACCTGGGGATATTTTAGGAAATTTCTTTATCGCATCTTTATAGTTAGTGCTTTTTTTCCTTGGAAAAAAATGCAAACGAGATTTAAACTTCTAATATAAAATATCAACAACTTTATAGCAACGAAAATATTGAATTGTTTACAGAATTTTAATAAGAATGATAGCTTCTACAGAAGAAGCAACTCTCGCTCAGTTTAAGTTACAATAGTAAAATAAAGTAATGCTTAAAACATAAAAAAATAGCAAAGATATATGGATTTTCAAAATATTATACAGTATTAAGGCGTATGCGGATTAGAAATAAATTGAAGATATATTTATTATTTTGGAGCAAAATCTAATTTTCTTGCAGTGGCTTAACTTTTTTTTATTAATTTTGCTCAAAATATTAGGTATAATTACCAAGTTATAACTTTTAGAAGGAAAAACTCAGCCAGTCATAATAGATTATTTTTGATACTGAAGTGAAACAACATTTCAAATATTATTTATTTCCAGTTTTGACCATCTAAATATGATCATTTTTTCTTTCTTCACTGAAGACATTACAGAAATTTAATTGTTTGGCTTAAGACGTATTTCAATCAATGACCTCGCTTGGAAATATGAAAATTGTCTTTCATTTCCTAAACATTTTTCATCGCATGTATGTGATGATTGCGATGATATATATATTCAAAATTATTAAATTATCTACACTATATTCATTAATTTATAGAAAGTATTAATAATTATTTACTATACAGTCAACAGCGAAATTCTGAGAAACTTGAGTATAAAATAACGTTATTGATTCTATCAATTCTTCCACGATATCTTTCAAGAAACTCAAAGCAGTTTATAAAATTTATCTTACAGTTTTTTGTTAAATAGCGATGGTATGTATATTTAAATAATAGAGGCTACTTCATCTTTTAATAATAGTTATTTTTTTTATTAATATTAAACGTCCTTGCCTTGAAAAAGCAATATTTTCCGTGCTGTAAGCAAAACAGGTAAGTATTTTATAGTAGAAAGGTAGATTCAGACACATTAAATTTAGAAAGATAAGTAGAATTATGCTATCAATTCAATAAAACATAAAATTCATTGCATTTTACAAATTTTTATTTTAAATAGCATGATTTAATAAATTATTAAATTAGGAATGAAATATTCTTATTTAGTACATCTCAATCTGTAGTAATAATAAAACAGATGCATTTATATCTGCATGTTTGTGTCTCTTACTACCTTGTAGATAGCGCTATTTATATATTTTGTATACACAGTGTGTTGCCGAACACGACATACGTTCCATAAAGTTGATCCTAGGTATCAAGGGGATCCTAGGTAAGAGGGATAGTAAACATCATCATACAGCATGGGGGTCCTAAAAGATGTTTAGATGGTGAAAATCGCAAAAATACAAATTCGGAAAAAGTTAGAAAATTTAAAATAATTAATACAAAATAACAAATGGTGTTTAAGCAATGAATATTTTCAAATAAAAACGCATTCTTAAAAAATTCTCATGCTAGCAACATGCGAATTTTATGATCTAGAGAGTCGTAAATTGCTGAAAACGAAAAAAAGTTTATAATCTATATTTGTATTAACATATTTACTTAAAGAAAAATAAAATATTGCAAATGTAAGTAATTTTATGTTCTGTAATTTGATATAAGCGTGTAATTTGAGAACCGGGGAATTTTGGAGATATTCAAGAAAAACTAAAATGAGAACCAGAAAAAATTGCTACAGCATCAATACTGATGTTCGCAGAAGGCGCTGACAAATTCGAAAGACAAATTCAAAGCAAGTATAATAGGCATTTAGATAAAAAATTACCAGAAAACCTTTCGTCTCCGGTACCGGTTTTAAAAGAAAATCACTTGCTTAAACGTTTTTAAAGAAATGTTATCGGTATATGCTTTATTGTTCTGAATATGAAGTATTATAATTGTCTATGGAAAATAGAGGTATAATGTCATCAAAATGTCAATTTAAAATAGAAATGTTCTGAAAATTTTGAAAGTATAACTTTTTAAAAAATCTTATGCAGAAAATATTTAATATTATCAAACATCTCCTTTATTTCAACTATCGGGATTTTTTTTTTCATATTATTTTCTTTAAACTCAAAAATTCATCGACTGACAAATAAGTTGTTAAAAGCATTGTTTTCTTTTTACGTTTGAAATAAATTGATTTATTTATCACGCTATCTTGTCTATTAAAATCAACCGTCATAAAATAAGAAAAGCATAAATCCTCGCAATTTGAGTAAAATTACGTATTTAAAAAGAAACAATTTGTATTTTCGACTTTCGATACATCTCTTCATCTATGTGATATTTTGTTAGTTGAATAAGCTTTTCCAAAAGAATAAAATTCAACACTTTAAGTAGTTTTTAAGTTTCTAATAAGTCTAAAAAAGCTTTAACATGTTTCTTATAACAATGAACAAATCCTTTCAAAAACTTTTAGAATCATGCAAAAAAGAAAAAAAAAATGTTTTGAAATTCAGCAAACATTATATGATAATTTAATTAATATTATCAAAACGGCAGTAATTTTAGTGTTAATATATTTTAAAAGTTTAAAAGTATTTTTCTATGCAATAACACTTTTGGGAATTATTACGGATAAGCATCGATTTTTTTTAAATTGTTTAACATTCAAAAACACGTGGAGTTTTTCGAAGTCCAAAGGTTTATATAAAACTTGAGGAACTGAGCTTGATGAGACTAAATCAAACGACCTGACCTATGGAATAACATAATGTATATTATCAGTTTGTATTATTAGACATTAATTTCTTCGCCCAGGATTAAACATTATTGAATTACGCTACTTAATTATAGTTAACTACTTAAAAAGGTAAAACCAGATTTTCAGCGGCTGAATGATTTGATATTTCAAAATATCATTTTATATAAAAACCTTATCATTATATTTAAAAACATTTTATTATAATCATTTGTCTATATACATAAAAGACAATATGTTTAGAAATTCATCTTTAACAATGAAACGCATTTTGCTTTAAAAACTTGTCAAAGAATAAAAATTGAAATAATTCTCAATTTTTTTCTTTCATACGGCATTTTGTTTCAAATATTTTAATACGAAAAAGATTTGAGAAATTATTAAAGGGATTTTTATATAATCACATTTTAAAAGTAACCTTGTCAAATCAATGCTTACTTTTTCATTTCTTTATTTTATGGTCTTCAATCTTACTTTAATGTAATCAAACTTTATTAATATTTTAATTTTAGTTATCCTCATTTTTATTTTAATTTGATTAATATTTTTCTAGAACGGCAGTTAAATAGAATATGCCGACTGAACTATATACACCTTTCTTTTTAACAATAGAATTTTTTGAAAGGAAATTGGTTGTAATGGTAATTAAGTATTATATAAACTAATATCCAGATATTTGTTATGTTTTTACGTTATTTTAGCTCTGCATCTATTTCTAATAATTCTTATATTAATGTGAGTATATGCCTTAATAGTGTGAAATTAGCAAAATTCTGAACTTCTGGAATTTCATTATATATTTTTGAATTTTCTTGAATTTCATTAAATATTTTGAATTTCCGAAAAGAAATAACTTTTAAATTTTGCATCACAGCATTCCAATTGCGGGTTTGTAGCAAAATGTTTTTTTTTTCTTTTTAAAATTTTAATTTAATACCCAATTATTACTGTACACTACTGATTTAAATTTGAAATAATGCGAGTATTTTATTTTTATTTTTTGCAGCTAATATAATATCAATAATTGCTACAATTGACTGATTTTAGCTAGATCAGGTCCAATTTCTTTTTAATATGGCAATCTCCCTTTTAAGAAACCATTACTAAAACAGCCTACTTCAACCCTAGTATACAGCATGAAAACATTCTATGAGCCAAAAAGAAAATCTTGTAAAAAGTAATACTTACTATTCAATGCCACACATTTTCACACAAATGATAACAAACCATTTCAAACTGAAGTAACAGTTCGTACCATTTTGTTTTGTTTAGTTCGAAACTGATCTAGCATATCTCTTGTTTACGTCATTGTGCATTTTTTTTTTCTATCATGTGATTTGATGATTTTTTTTTCAATTCGCTTCCTATTTTTTTTCAAATTTTAGAAATATATATATCCATTCTAAATCTTGTCACTACCCACCTGAAATTGTTTGTGACTTATGATTGAATCATGACCTATACCTTCAGAAAGTCTGATTTAGGGTGATCACATACATTTATGAATAACCAACCAGCCTTGGCTTCCTTTACAGTGACAATGGAAGCATTGAGATGGTACACACTCAATTTTGGACTACAGATACTTTTTATTTTTGAAGAATTGTTGCGTGCGTGGAAGGATACTAATTTGTAATTGAGCATAATAATGTTGCAATTCATTCAGTATCTAGTTGCTTAAGGTAGGTGTTTTCACCATTTTAATTAGTTATATTTTTCTATTATGGCTCTAGGTTATTATTATCTAAAGTTATATTAGAATAACGGATTTCTTTTAACATTTGGTACTTAAATATCAGCTCCATATCAATGTTTTATTTTGCTTGGAATTGTAAATTTTATGATTTAAAACTATATCAATTGATTGAAATTGAATTTGTTATATAAAAAATAACTGAGTAAAAATTTCTAACTCTTGAATATAAAAAGCCCGATTATACTTTAAAAACAATTTTTAAGGATTTTTTTTCAAGATTTGTGTATTTACTATTTCGAATTTCAAGTTATACTGAAAAGAGTTTTTTATTATTTTTAGATTATTATTAGTTGAAATATACATGAAATAATTATTTCATTAAGGTTATAATTTCAGCATACTATGTAATAGTAATATAATTTCAGTATACAATTTAATAATATTTAATAATGAAATAATATGTAATAATGATGCAGGAATACCCTTATTACATTAATTACTAGAGAATGTCGCTCAGCAAATTATCAGTTTTACGCCACTACTCTGATACAATATATTGTATAAATATAAATAAGTATCTATAAGGCTTAATTGTAATTATTTACCATTAATTTAATATAAAATTACAAATTTAATTTATAAGGCTTTTATTGCTAATATACTATTATAGATTTTATGTGATTTCTGGTTGATATATTGCCTAATTCCAAGCATAAAAAAGATTTCTTTAGATAAATAAATTTCATTTAAACGAATACAGTATAAGGAGCTCTTTTATAAAGAAAGAAAATGCACATTTCGCTTTCTTCGTCCTAATAAATTGCGCGCAAAAAACATCATATTAAATCATCAGGACTATTAGCCATCAATTATTTTTTACACATTTTTTTTTCAATTTTTATTTGTTTCGATCTATTTCCACTGATTAGTGCACACACGTGTATGCTTTAATTAAACTATTTGAAGAAGTGAATCCTTTTACAAATACCTTGGTGCTTATCTTTAATTAGATTTTTTATTCGCAAACAGTTTTATTTATATTAAAATTTAAAAAATTAATTCCAGAAAATTTATGATATTCATTTAATGAAAGATAATTGGGTTTCGAGTGATACTTATTTGTTTTTATGCTTTGGTAAAGTAATTAAAGTTCTCTCTATGGCCATCAAGATAAAATTGTAGAATTACTTATGCTCTGAGCAATTAATTTTCTGATCTCTTATACTTGATAATTAATTTTGTAAAATATTTTCTTAGAGCTAGAGATGCCATTATCTCCCAAGACAATTCTTTGAAAAATATCGGAATGAATAAACCTTAATTTATTAAAAACTTATTTACTTTGCTGTTGAACATTCTTAAAAAAAATATTTATAGCTTTTATTTATTTATTTTGCTGTGATAGGAAGGCTGGTGTAATTTGAATGCAAATAAGGGAAAAAAAATCATCCATTAAGAAACAAATGTATAGAGAGAAAATAATTCTTTTTTTCTATTGTAATTTATTTTCTCAGTCCCTTCATCAGTGTAACATGGTTCTCGTCGTTTTTTTTTTTTTTTGTATCTTTAAGAATTCTGTATTTGTTTAACACATAAATGAGGTAATGATTACCAAACACCTAATATAAAATAAAATTGGTTGTAGCTGGGTGTATGTGTTTAATCCAAGAAAACATTTTTTCTTGTTTATTTTCACACACGCATATATATATTAACAAACATGTATAATAACACAGATGGACGAAGATCACATATATATAAGGAAGCACATTATATATATATATATATATATATATATATATATAATATAAATAATATAATATACCAAAGAATCCTACTTCTTTAGTCATCAAATTCTTCCGACTGAATATTAAAAATATATAGTTGATAAAGTGAGAAATATAGTTGATAAAGTAATAGAGGGAGAAATTTAATACTTTTACAGAAACATTTTAAAATTCCATCTATATTATATTCCCATAAAAATATATTGTTGCTCTTGCTCACAAAATTATGCTATATTATCATAAAAAAGAATATATTTTTTTAAAAAGGAGCGGAAGTCTTTTGTATTAAAATATTCTCATATTATATAATTATATTTTAATTTAATTAAATGCTAGAGAAAATTTTGGGTTTTACTTATTTTTTAACGGCATTGTTTGCAAGATTATGCAGTGATACAAACTGTCCATGATCGAAAATTAGAAATCTTTTGACGTTTTTGAGTCTGGTGCATTCAAATCTTCTTAATATTGCAAATCCCAAATAATTTTTGTCTCAATCCTCTATCAAGTCCTTCGGCTGTGATGGTATGGCGGTAAAGTCTCTGATTTTTTAACGATGAGTGAGAGGATTTCCTATCATGGTATTTTTCAGGAAATAATTCTTTATACTATCAAAATTTTGCAAAATGTATGTGTTTTATTGCTTTTACTTTTAATATTTTTAGTTAATAAAATGTTGTGTAAAAGTTTAAAAGAAATTTGTAAATTGTGTATAAATAATACTGTCTCAGATGAAATAAATAATCCATTTAAAATTTATAAGATGTTGAAATGATAAGGATTTATTTCAAATACATAATAGTTCCAACAAATTCCTTTTATATTGAAAAATCTTTTTTATAGCAAAACTTTTTTTTATATGAAGTCTAAAACTATTGGAGGATTTTGTGTATGTTTTGTAATGCAATCTTTTACATAAGACTTTTCAATCTGCACTGTGTGTAGGAAAATGCAAACTACCGACGTAGAGTTCAGGCACATCCTATATAAACATCAGCATATCTACTTATGTTATACAGATTATATTTGGCAAATAGTTTAGATATCAGACGAAAAAGAAAAATTTGGTTTTTGCACTGCAGAGAAAATGTATTTTTTTCAGCAATTATTTGTGTAGATAAATGTATATTCCATGAGTATTTTTGAAAAACCTTTTATGACGTATTTTTTTGAAGAATAAAAATTTTGAAATCATTACTTTACGAATTTATTACCATTACAATGCATATTTTTTCATGTTTTTTCGTCAGTCAAGTTTCTTTAATTCTCTGCATTTTATTTCATTTGAAGCCTTTAGTAAGTTTCATTGCCATATTCAAAAGCATTTTCTAAGGGTTTCTAAAAGCAAAGGGACCACAGCAGAAATTTTAAGCTTCGAAATACCATTAATGAAATAGTGTTATTAAAACCCATGTAAAACAATAGTAATTATCTATTAGCATCAAATACTCATAAATGTCATTCATATATTTTGATCATATTCACCTCTATTTAGAATATCAAATAACATTTTGGAAATATAGTACGATGTATTAGGTTTAGTGCCATAATTACTAAAATCGTAGTGAGATATTATCATACGACCAGCAACATGGTTCGCTTTAATTCATAAACAAAAAGTGCAACAATGAGAAAAATACTAACCTATTTATACCTAAGGTTAAAAAATTGGAATTTTTGCATGAAATTTCTATATGCTAGGTAAAAAAATAAACTTTAATAAAAAATAAAAATAACTTTCATGTGAGGAGTGTTCCAAAAATGGAACAGTAGGCATAAATGGGTCAAATCTTTGATAGCTTCAAAATGAACAACATATAGATTAGACACATGTGGACGACGTTTGACATAAGAAACACTGAACAATTATCGATATCATTGATATAGGATAGATAACTTACATCTATATTAATGTGGAACACGAAAGAAATGAGAAAGACCAAACAGTTATCGATATCACTGATACATGATAAATAGGTTACATCGATGTTAAATTATCTACAGATTAGTCAATTAAGAAAATCTTCAGATTATCTATGAAAAATCATTTGCAAAACGTAGTTGTAGAAATGCTTCTAAATACCGTTATAAAGGAATGGATAGCTATCAGTAACACTCTTCCAAAAGTTAATTTTCATTCAAAGGATTAAGTAACAGAAAATATCACCTTCTTAACATAGAACTTTTATTTATCTATTTAATTGAAAAAAGATTGGGATAAGTATACGACGTCTTCAGTACATGTGAAGGGATTGGAAAGCAACTTCATTACCTGTAGATGGAAAATTCATGAATCCACAGCATTTACAAAAAACTGTAGTTACAGAAAGCAATAAACCCATGTACAGAATTTGTAAAATAATAACTTTAAATTATGAAAAGGAATCATTTTTTACATAAATAACTCTCTACTCATTACAAAACATAATGGTGAATGCTATAACAGCTCTTCAATCCCTCGAACCATTTGTTCTCTTCGAATGAAAAATCTTATAAAAGAGTTTAACAAATTCTGCCGAAACTAAACTTTTTATTATTTGTGATAAGTCATCTTTTACTACAGACCTTTAAATCTGAAGTGGGAAATACATACTTTTATTTTTTATCCATTCGGAACTTAGACATTTAAGTAAGAAATGATTAGCTCCCTTTTTTCATATATGGAGAATTTTTTAAAATGCTTGATCTTAAAACTTTTTGTCTAAGTATGTGCCTCTATGTATAATGTGTGTATAAATAAATAGTTTATTTTTTCTGCTCCCAAATTGAATGTCTTATCCTTAAAATTGTGTTTGTTTTAGTATAATAATTAATATGTCCGTGGTTCCCTTAGCATCGCATTTTTTATTTAAAATCTGAAACTGATAACATGTGTCCCTTTAAAAAAACGTTTATATTATTAACGTTTACATTATTTTCAAAGTTTTAGATACTTATACTAACGCTCCGTTTTTAAAGCCACACTATAGCTATTTTAGGATGGACGAACCACGGTCAGATGACGACAGCCATATCTGAGCTTTCAACCCCTCCAATACACTACTACATATACTATACCAGCAAATGATATTAGGTCTAGACGTATTTAACATGCTTCAGAACCTCATTCACAACGGTTCTTTCAACAAATCGGGTTTCAAACATAAGTACATTCAAGTCAAGACCTCACCATTAGGTCAAAGCACATTATTTTCAGTAATAAATCCATAAGGATTCACCTTTTTTGTAGTGTTAATGGCTTTCTTTTTGTTAATTGGTAGTTTAATCATTCGAAAGTTTTGTGCAAAAATTTCGAAGAATTACATTTTTTCCTAGTGTAATTGGAGCCAATGAAACCATTAATTTCTTTTTTTTATTATCTAAGTATCTAAAATAACACAACAAACAAATAAGTATTAAATTTTTCACTATCATATTTTCTGATAGGGTTAATGAATAAGGGAAAATAATAAGCGAAATTTTTGAACATATTTATAAATTTCAAACATATGCAACACTAGACAAATAAATTAAAGAAAAAATTACAAATGAAATAAAACTCAGATAAACAATTTTAAGACAATTTTAGATATTGGATTTTAACGTTTAAAAAGAATTCAGAAAATTAATGTAACATTCCTCAGAAATTTATATTAAAAAATTATATATTACAGGATTTCACAAGAATTTGTGAACCTTCATTTATTAAACATCAGAATTCGATTTTCTATTTCCCTGTTTTCCTCACCACTGTGATAAAGTGCATGAGAAAGCTCTGATGTTTACGTTAAAGTTATATACACGACTCGATGTTTAGTAATTCGTTAGTTATTCAATGCGGAAATGGTGAAGGGAATCGCTGTTTATTTCGGAAAAGCATACTATTTGATTCCGAGCAAGAATTTTCTTACCTCATTTTATGCAAATAAATACCGGTTGAAAAGCGTCATTTAATATGCAATTGCAGATTTCGATCCACAGATTTCCACAGATTCTTCAGATTGCAGATTTCGTCTCATAAGAAATTCATTCTTTCTTGGATAAATTTCTTTTTAAATTATATTAACAAAATATACTCAGATTATTAAGTCACAAATATTTAATTCAAAACATTTCTTACAATGAATTAAAAAAATTAGAATTTGTAAAATATTAGAAAAGAACGTTTAAAAAAAATCTCATTCATAAATATAATTATGCAAAATTATAAAATTTCAAATTAGAACTAAAATAAGTCATATATTTTTAATATATTATTAGGTATAAATGTATTGCCACGATATATAAAATATATCTGCATTTTTTTGTACTTGTTTAAATCTAGAAGTGTTAAAGTTGTAAATCCTGTACATTTTAAATTTTACTGAAAAGACGCGATTAAGTTTTACTGATTAATATTTGAATGTTTATGTCTCACAAAATCTGAAAAAAAAAAGAAAAAAAAAACTTGCGGAAAAAAAAACATTTGAGTTTGAATCAGATTTTTTCTACTCCGTGAAGAAAATTTTGATGCTGTATATGTTATCTGTAATTCACAACTTTAAATAATTTTACTTCTATTTATTTTTTGTTTTAAAAATGTTTTAAAAACTATATATTGTTTTTGTTTTTTACGAGCAATTTATTGAAAGAAACAACAAGAGCATTTATAACGTGTTTAATTCATTTTTCTTGGGATACAGAATATATGAAAGGTGAAACAGTTCAATTTTATGGAATGTCTGTACCTCATTATTTTATTAGTCAGTTTACTATTTATTAAACGTATTTTCGAATACTTAAAATCATGCCACAAAAAAAACCCCACTCGATCTCTCTTTTGCTTCAGTTTTTGAATTGCATAGTGTATATTAAAATGTAAAAATGCTTTGAAACGTCTTTTTGGAGAAAAGTTAGTCCTTGATTAAGTTATTCAGAACCGTAGTATACATAACTAAATCTTAAAAACCAAGTATAAAATAAAGATTTTTTTTTAAAAAATACTCTTTTTAAGATCTAAAATCATATTTTGATATATTATTTTTAATACAAAATTAATTTGTCAATACAATTTTATGTTGAACATTGTAAAATTATGTTGGCTTTTTATTTTGAAGATTAACATATATTATTCGTCTCATACCCTGTTTTAAATCACTTTACCTTTCTGTTAGTAATCAAAAAATTAGAATACCCATTACTTTTTTTAATAACTAATACTAAAAACGTCAATTTTGGGAATTGATCGTTATATTAATGTATACATCTGGAAAAATAGTTTGAATGATGAAAAAAAAATGATGAAACGTTTCCTTATTGATTGAGCTGTTTATTTATTGATGTTATACGATACAGATCCGGATTTTGAATCCGCTTTACCAATAAAGTTATTACGAAAAGCTCCTTCCGGTAAAGTTATCCTTAATTTAGAAAATGAAACTTTATTCGCAATGCAATTAGGGAAGTTTTACTTCAAACCCCCCCACAAATATCCATGTCCAAGTGAAGGTCAGAGGAGATGGCCATTACTATTCTGTAAATGGTGTCGTGCAGGATTGCTGTGATAGATGGAGGGTGAATTATTTTCATATCCCAGTGCATTATATGGTATGAGTCGAGATAACTTCACGATGCCGTTACCCATAACAATATAATGTTTGATGATTAATGTTTGGCAAAAGGCGGTCAGGGGTATGAATTCCTCTGGATGTTTCCCAGATCTATATTTTTTCCCCTAGGACCAAAAATGATTATGAGTATTTTTATTTTCAGGCGGTGTCTTTGTTTTTGCAAGATGTGAAGTTTCTATATCAAGTGTAACTGCAGAAATGTAGGGGATTTAAACAAATATGAGGTTTTATTTTGAGGCTTTTAGGTTTTACATTTAAAATAATTAATAATGAATATATTCTAAGAAGGTTAAATGAATGCCCAATTTTAAAAATTATTGCTAATCAATTTCAAAATTTCATGTGCAGTTTTCTATTTAAAGATAAAATTTTGACCTAATTTCACACGAACAGCAAATGATTTTCTGGAAAGCAAAATAAATAAAACTTAATCAAAAAATTACATCTTTGAAATGTTAGAAATTACTACTTTTTTTTCAATTCTCATTTAAAAATTAAATCAGAAATTACTTCTGGATTGTTGATTAGTGAATATGAAATACCTCTTACTTGATCTGTGAATATTGTATAATAAAAAGAATAAAATGGAAATTTGTTTTATACATTGTCTTTTTTACATACACCCGAGGCTTGGTTATTCTTTAAATGCAAAAACATTTATTTTATGGAATAAATAACTTGATAAGATAATATTTTGTTATTTATTCTCTTAAATATAATTTTAGAGGTGCAAATTTTCTCGCTTTTGTATTTGATTTTAGAAATAATTTCATACCTGAATGTATTATCATTAATAAATATTGTTCTTATAATATAAATTAGAAAGTAAACGATAATTATAAATCATTTAAATATGAATTATGGATTTTTTTAAGATTTCCTTTGGGAAGTTAACCTGTTTCAACACACTTATGACTAATAATAATTCCCTATTGGATTTCAAAAAAATAAAGTACAATTTAAGCGGGAAGAAAAATATGCTATGTATTTTACGTTTTAGGTTTTTTTCTCTTATTTATATAATTATTTCCTCACTGTTATATATTTCAATTACCTTATCAAATTTTTTCAGATTC
Source organism: Argiope trifasciata (assembly GCA_026543055.1). NCBI lineage: Eukaryota > Metazoa > Arthropoda > Arachnida > Araneae > Araneidae > Argiope > Argiope trifasciata. The sequence continues at coordinate 4,078,955 of JAPMOQ010048382.1, forward strand.
AAAAATAAAATATTTTGTTCCAGAAAGAATTTATTTTTCACATACTGCAAAATGTATCATATATTAACAGAGAGACAAAATAGCTTTAATTCTTCGATGGCGAAAAACTTCTAAAGAACCTGAGAAGAACTAAGCGAAATCAATTTTTCGCCCGAATAACAGCTTATACAGAGTAAGATAAAACTTATTTTGAAAGAAAATCTGATGAAATATAGTTATCTTAAAATCTAGTATATCTTTCCTTATCGGATTGAGAAAACTCATTTTATATGTTTCTAGAGATAAGTTAGATATAAGTTATTGATATTTTTCACATTCAAGGCAAAAATAAAATCTTAATCCCATAAACTCAAAAACTTTTGGTATTAAAAATGAATATCGATATAAATAAAAAAAAATTAGTTTATTCGTAAATTATGTTTTATTCTGTTTGTGAGCATATATTTCACACAGATTGAAAAACGATTTATGAATATTTTCATTTTACTGATGCATGTTAAAATCTACAATAAAAAACCCAGTTTATTGCCGCTAAATCAATTCTATAACGGAAATTTTTTAAATTTTTATTTAAGTGTATGAGTAAAATAAATTTTACTATGTAATATTTTTTTTTACTTAATTTAACTTAAGATTTTGATTATCTTCCGTTTTCCTATATAAAGGAAAAATTATTTTTCTATAATAAAGTTCAAAAAGGAAGTAACTTTTAAAATGGTTTCATAAATATTTAAAATATTAATAAAAACTCTGAAATTTTTAAACATAAAAGGTATATTATCAAAAGTAGAGTTTGGAATTGAAATTCGAAACAGTATTTAAAATCATGTTTTTCTTTAATTAAATACACTATTCAAAGGGGCTTTGAAAGATTATTTTCATATGATAGCTTGTATAAGTTCTATAAAGAGGAATTTAAAAATTGCTTTGAAAATATAAATATAGTTATACATTTAAAATATAATTTTTCTTTAGATTAAAATTAAATTAAATTAAATTTCTTAAGATTAAAATTTATTAAATATTTTCATAGTTTTTGTGCAAGCAAGCAGCATTACATTCGAAAATTTGACTAAAATATGTATGTATGTTTTTTTTTTAGAATTTAAAGTCAATTAATATATGTGACCTAAAGAAAGTGACGTATATTGAAGTTTTATTTAAAAAAATGATAAGTAGTATTTTCGGCAGAACTTACTTTAATATTTTCTTGGCATAATCTAGAACATTTAATTATGCATTAGAGAATCATTGAAGATAACATCAACTCATATTCCCGATGAAACACTTTCACCAAAAGCTGCAAGTTATTTTAATGTATTTTAAGATTCAATTTACTTTACCGTTTGAATTTGTTGGTATAGGGCAAGTAGTTGCCAATTTCATTATGAAAACTTTTCTGGTCCTTATAAACCACCACTTTAATCTAAATGCTTTCCAGTTTCTATGAAAAAAGGTAAAGCTAAGCGAAAGAATTTTGTATTAGTTTTTGAATTCCTTTCACATTATCGTATATTATCTGTTATTAAACTTTTCCTCTGGCAATCATGGCGTTACCTAGAATAGGAAGAATTAAAATTGCTGTTAAACAGAAAGTCCTTTAATGTTATTTGTGTCACATAAGTTTTTTTTTTTTTTGCTTTGCTGTCAACAGATAGCTCATTATATTTTTCTTCTTTATCGAGTCATATATCATTGGTAAAAATACGTTAGGAATATATGTGACTTTTCCATCTCCTCTTCACAACAGGGTCTTATTTGAACCAATTGTTGTACATTTATTTGAGAGTATATTTTTTCCTCTTTTCTTATTTTTTTAAACACAAAAATAATTTCATTTATTAGATATAAACCAAAATTGCATATTTCTGAAAATTAAAACTACTTCATCACTGTTTGAAATATACATCCATAACTTTAATGTATGCCTTTCTGTAAAACTTTTCTTATAAAAATTATTTAAACTTACTTAACAGTTATTTAAAAATACATAAAAGCCGTATTGGTTTAAAGATTTAACTGAAGTCTAGGAAAACACAAAATTTCAGGATAAAAGGAAATATTTATATTTTTGGAAAAAAAAATGAATAAAAACTGTTTCTAAAACAAATTAGAAAAATAAAAAAGGTATATATCTTTAAAATATGATTGCAATTTCTATCGCAAACAATTGATATTAATTTGACGTTAATCTAATTATTAAACAAAATTTTTTAATAATTAAAACAATCGTTTATCTGATGTGTATTAATAATGAGAAAAATTATTATTTAACTATTTCCCAGAATATGATAAGATATATATAATGCTCACTATTTTCTTCAAATATTCTCAAGAAATTGTTCAAGCATTTGTGAATACATTTTGTCGTATTTTATAACAAACTTTAATAATCAATGAAAGAAATTGTCTTCTTTAGAAGTACTTAAAAATTTTGATATTTAATTAATATTTTGATTTTAATTAAAAATAGTTCAGGTAAATGATTTTGTCTACTGTTTTATAGAAAAATCGAAAAAACCAAAGCGTTTTGATTCTGGACAAATCTTGGTATGCCAAATAATTAGTTGTACGCACAAATCAATTAGGAAAGTTTTTTTTTTAAATTAAGAACACAGAATTCATACATAATTACATTCAATAAAACAATTAATATCCCATCTTTACAATCGGAATAACATGATGTATCTGTACATTTATTCATTCCTTATTTTTGTTTTTTTCGTACATTATAAGTTGGAAAAAAAGCATTGAACATATGAATTTGAAATGCATATTTCTTATTACTATATGTAACGTTATTATATACGATTTTGTAAGTATTTAATGTTAATGTGTTAGATATGTTATTGTAAAGATATATTTAATTAGTGAATTATGGTTACTTAAAAATATCCTATGCGTATACCACCATTTTGAAAGATAGCTGTTCAGAGCTTTGAAATATGTACTCTAACAGTATTCAGTGATATGACAAGATTAAAATCTGTATGAAAGTAATATAGTTTTTTTTGTGTGTATTGATACATGTTAAAAACAAATTTCAAATAAAATTTTCAAAGTCGAACAGGTTTATAAAACAAAATGAATAAAATTTTAATCAATTAAATGGTATTCTTTTATATATTTTGAAATCCAAATCTCTAATAAAATCCAGGTATAATAAATAGGAATCCATAAAAACTTATATAGTCAAGCATTAAAATTTTGGATGCAAATTAAAATTTTGGATGCATTTGTATTAAAATTTTGTTTTGAAAGTGAGTAAAGAATATCCAAGTATCCATTCTAAACAGCTATTTATTTACATAAAGAGTTTCGGAAGCACTTTTATCTCTAAATTCTTAAAGATAAAACATCTGATACTTGCAATATACATTTCAAGAATGCATTCAACCTTACTATGCTGTGTAACATGAATGTATGGTGATGTCTTTCACATATGGTAAAGGAATAAAGGAGATATACTGGAATATAGTGAGAAAGCTTGACTATATTTTCAATAGAGTTATCTTCACCATATTATACAGGTCATCCTTTTCATTGATAGACGAAATGGGAATTTAAAACAAATGAAGGTCTGAAACGTTGTGCGTTGAAGGAAATGGGTGAAACATATGTGTCCGAGAGAATTGCATTGATAAATCAGCAAATATAGCAAGAATGTAAAATGAATATTCAGCTACTAAGTTCAATAAAAGATAACTGTCATTCTAGAAACTTTGAGATCTAAAAGGATATCTAACGAATTTTAAAAATATTAGATTAAATTTTTTAAAATTATATTTTTCTTTACTTAACCATGAATGATGTATTTCAATGGGTTTAATATTTGTAATTTTGAAGAAATATAATGTTTTAATTCCAAAAAACTATAAAATAAAATATTAGCCAGCACAAAATTAAATTTAAATATCATTTAGATTTAAGTTTTATTTGTTTAGCTAAACATCAAAAACACTCCTTTCCCATAACAGTTTATATAAATTAATGTTACCTAAAAATTTATTATAATTCTGTTATGATTTATTATATAGATTACATTTCAAATCCGCATAATGTTTCATGTGATTGCATGTTTTTAACGTTGATTATTCCTGTCATGTACCTCTATGATTCAATATAAAAATAGATGTTGCATCACTTTCTAGACGTAGAAAATTGTCATTTTAGAGAACTCATCATTGGAAATATCTTAAGCATTTATACATTTAATGCTTATTTATCTTCCGAGACTTAAATCCTTTAATATAAAATAAAGATGATAACTTTGTCAAAATATTAAATCACGTTTCTTAAGACATTTTAACTTCGAGTGGTGTTTTGAAACTTTAGAACTGCAGTTATTAAGTACTTTTCTTCTAGACAAATTCTTTTTTTTTCTCTTATTAGTGATTCCATTATTGAGTAGATTTTATAGAAATATTTCGAATGTCCATAACTCATCTTTCAAAATATACAGATGTAAAATATATTGATAAGCAAATATACTTATAAAAGAAAGCATTTATATAGAAATATGCTTTCTTTTTCTGCAAATAAAATAAAATTTTCGTTATTTTCCTTACTATGTGCAAAACTCCCAATCTTTAAAAAATATTTTACAGTATCTAGAATTCTAGAATATTATATTCCAGACTTGGAAACAGTAATAAAACGAAGTCATTTCAAAAGCAATGCATAACTGAGACATATATTTTTTTTGTGTTTATCTATAATTATAATTTTTTCAATGAATTTTAATAGTGCATGCCAACTATGCACATAAACAAAATAACTCAAAACTGCAATGAATACAATAAATAAAATTCAGTATGTGACCTTATGATAATAATTATAATTCTAAGACAAATTTTGGTTTTAATCGGTCAAAAGGAAATGCTAAAAGGTGTACTTAATTTACTTTTACGTATGGACTAACCAGTAATTAATCGCTAAAATTCGCTTGCTTGGTTCTGTAAAAATGTAAAATTTTAGTAAGTAAAAAAAAATCAATAACTCTTTACTATTTATAATTGAGGTCATTAATCAATACTCGAGTACAATTTTTCGTGGTATTTTTTTTCTGCGAAACACGTAACTCGCATAAGAAAGTATAAATGTAAGTATTCGCGGTTATCATGGCCTATGCGAAAGTCAACAATTTTATTTGGGGACAGAAGGTTGATATTTGCAGTAGAGAATATGCAAGAAAGACTACTTCCGCTGGTTATTTGACATTTTTTGCTCTAAAAACTTTTTGCTTTATTTTCATTGATCTTAAATTAGTTTTTAACTGTCTAATATTGATAATTACATACATTGTTAAAATTATATTGCGGTTAACAATTAGCTTCTAACATTGTATTAGGATTGTATTATAACTTAAGCATATCGCACTTTTCAAATTATAAAATTTCGGGATCCTATAGTGAAACACACACACACACACAAAAAAAAAATTGAATATACGATTCTTTGTATACACTTTTGAAATATTGTTTAAAAAAAGAAATAAAATTAGTTTCAGGAATTTTTAATTTCTTTTAATTTTATTTTCTGTAGATTTGAACCTGGACAAAATTTCAACGTGTCAACCATTAGAGTATAATTCATACAATTTGTATTCAAACTTTTATTTTCATAAAAATAAATTGGAATTTACTGTTATTTATGAGTATAAAAATCGAAAATCAATTACATGTCAAAGTTATAAAATGCATGTACAATGTCATTTAATTTTTAAAAACGGGCCAAATGTAATGTATTACATTTTGCCATTTGTAATTTAATTTGCTTTTGAAACTAATCAAATTTAGAAGCAATAGTTTTCAAGGCTGTGTTAAGTCTTTTAACGCAGAAAAAATATTTAGACAGTAACATAAATTTATAAGCTTTAGAGAGTTCGAAATTAAGTTGTTTGTAAGTAATCGAAATTTCTTTTTCGTTCATTGCACCTGTTATTTTTACTTCGTAGTTGTTACAGGTATAGCCTTATTCTAGAAATTAAGCTTCTCCCATGTTTCAATAATGTCTGAAATACAAATCGGAAGTTCCTGATGCAATTCACATTCTCCTATCCCACCCGTTATTTTCAAATAAATTGTAAGTTTTCGGAGCTTGCATATCATGTCTCAAGTCAAGGAAGGAACTCAATGAACACATTGCATTTAATTAAAACTTGTTTTCATCTCCGATTGATGCTGCGCGAAAAATTTCAATGAATGTTTCAGGTGCCAGAGTTGTATTGATCAAATCAACTGAAAGGGATTGTAACTTTCTAAGAAATAACGAAAAATACATGATTTAATTAAAATTTTTAGGAAATAAAAGAATAGAAATAAAAGTATTGAAAGATATAAGCTTTAGAGAGTATATATTTTCCAAAAAAGTATATATTTTTCTGTGAAATTGAAGTGCAGTACACTTTGTAGCAAACAAAATTTTTGTTCATTTTATTTATTGGGTCGTTTGGAAAGTAATTTCGTTTTTTCCTGACAAAGGATTTAATTGCATTTTTCGCACCCAATTTCATACTTAAACCGCAAAATCCTTTTATGTTTTAAGAGCTGATATAGCAAGGCTTGAGTGTGGAAAAGTGCAGCTGATTCTTCGCAGTAGTTTTTGGATGGTGCCCTTTTAAATATGGAGAGCAATAAACAGCATTTTCGTCATTTTTTTCTTTTTTGCTATAAAAGGTAAAAATGCTGTTCAAGCCAGAAATAAATTAGTCAATATGTGTGGAGAAGATGTGTTAACAGTACATCAGTACCAGAACTGATTTGCAAAATTTTTCCTTCAAATGAGGAGGCCAAAAACCACCTCGATCAGTTTTTTTTACAGCAAAGACCAAAACTTTTATGAGCGTGTAATCATGTTACTACCAAAAATATGGCAAAAGGTATTAGACCAGAATGGCAATTTTATAATTTAATAAATAATTTATTCATTAAACGAAAATTTCTTTTCATTTTGACAAAAAAATACGAAATTACTTTCCGAACAACCCAATATAATAATCAATATAATTAATCAATACATTGGTTCCATGATGTAAAAAAAGGAATATTAATTATGAATATTGTACGTGATTATGTATCATTTTTAGGAAAGTGAACGCTTTTTAGTTTGTAGTAGAATGATGCAAAATGAATGTGATAATTTTAAAATTTAGCACACTCCATGTAGTTATTTAATTTCAATCAGACTTCAAAGTTTGCCTTTACCTTTAGGAAATATGCAGGGGTTTATGGTCTCATAAAAGATCATTTCGAACCTCACACTCTTCGATATCTTACACATCAGATGACATTTATTTATCTTCATTAAGCTATCATTGGAAGTACTGTTTTACACAATCAAAACATCATCAAATAGGTATTTAAAAATTATATCATCTCTTAATACATCTGTCTTGCAGATTGGCCTGAAGAATGAAGATTCTGAATCTGTTTGAGACTCAGCAATGAATTCCTCTATTATCTGTAAAAGAGTCACATACCTATTTCTTGAAATTATACTTGAAACCGTAATTGCTCCCTTCAAAACTATATAATGGTAAATTGAAGATTTCATTATTTATGCTTGTGTCCAAGGAATCGCATCATTACAATTATTGTACTGGGAAATCCGAAATTTATTTTGACTCCGAAATACTATGACTCACCAGACAAGTGCCAATTGAAAAACCATCTGAAGATCCGCTGATATGTATATAATAATAATAATCTTATGATATATGGCAGGGATGTTTATCACTATCTACAGAGTGGTGTAATATAAGAATGTATGCCAATAGATGACTATATGAGGTAAATAGGTATTTTGAAAAAGCTGTTTCGTAATTTTTTTGAAGTCTGGGAGGGGCAGTCATTGAGTATATAGGCAATAATTATGGTGTCAAATGTTTTTAATGAGAAATGCCAGTAATACCTCTTTTGCTTATTTCCACACTATTTTATATTCATATATTTTAAGATCAATGGCATTAAGTTAAACAAAAATTTAGATGATTTAAGTAGTGACCAATTGTAGTAGCAGTTTGCAAATTATCCACGAAGTTATGCGTATGAACTATCATGGCTAAATCATAAAGAGAAGTGTAATTAATTGCTTAAAGATGATAAATTGCACTGGATATAGAAGAATGGAAACTCCTACTGAATAGTGAATACTCTGAAAGTGATTCAGCACCCGAACACTATGCAGTCTCTTGTATATGATGTGATGATATTTTTAAGCAGATTTAAGTCTTAATTGATTTCCTAATTTTTATCATAAATTAACCCATCATATTGTTCGATATTTTTTGTAATACTTCTACCCATGTTGGAGTTATACGCAACTATATTTTTAATCATGAGATGGGATTTCGTTGTATAATAAATGATATTTTTATAGTATTTGAGTAATTATATGGAAATCTGGTTTTCATAAGCAAAAATAAATTAACAATTTAATTAAAAAACACACATTAACAAGTTATTCAATTAAAGATCATCATATCTAATTTGTACATAACTCGTAATACTTTTTGCGGGGAAATATTTTAAAGCTTCAGCAGAAAGTCATTAACAGAAAATACTTTGCCTAATTGAAATCGCCCAAGTATTATTAGTAGTTTTAGATATATTTTATCAACATTTTTTCTAAATTATAATATTTGTTTGTTATATTTTAATTTATTACAAATAATTGCAGAAAGATGAATAATGTATATTCTACTTAATATTAAAGATATCCAATCAATATATGCCTACATGATCTCAGCAGAAAATAAATTTTCGGATTAAATTTCCAGTTTTGTAAAAAATATTTGTTCTGATTGAAAAACATATTCTTGTATATTTAGCTATGTTTATTTTATATTCATTATTTATGGCAACTCTAAGATTGAAATAGTGTCTTTCATATTTAGTTTATTTAGAATTTGAAAATGTAGTATGCACAGCAAAAATACGGTTCTTCTACTTTAAGCTGCATTCTTGGCAATGCATAAAACATTAAAACGTGCTGATAAAAAAGCCGAATGAACAAATAAAAAAGTGTTGCTAAGCTTTTATGAACTTTGTTTTAGAAAGGATTAACAAGATCTTTTTAGGGGTTCTCCTTTTGTGTGTTCTCACACTTAGATAAAGACGTTTCATCATGATGTCTAGACGTTCTCTTACAAAAAATAATTTAATTAGTCTAAATTAACTAAAGCGAAAACTAATTTTTTTTAAATCATTCGCTTATTCATTATTATATCAAGACACAATTAGTGTACTTTTCATATTTGACCTTCAAAAGTAGAAAGTTTTTATTTCTGCAAATACATAATTCATACATAGCTGAGTTTTAAATGTTGAATTCAATAAGTTGAGATTATGCTGAATTGCAGATCAAACAGATTTTTTAAAACTGCTTTTTAATAAATCCTATTTCTGTGTAAATTCCAAGTATTCTTTATTGTAAGGCAAATATGAATAAATTTTAATGAACTTTTTCGATTTTCTTCTATGAAACGATATATTTCAGTGTATTATAATATTATTTGATCATTTCATGAAACTTTCTATTAAAGTTTTCGTAGATTTCGAAACACTTTGTAGCCGCAGTTGATTCATATTAATGTTTTCTGAAAAAGAATATTTTTTTTTCTAAAATATACAAGTTGATGAAGGAAATTTTAGCATAAATATACACTAAAGACATGTAACCTAAACCGAGAAACCCCATATAATGTAACAAGAATACATTTTTAAAAATAATATGCAAAATAATTATTCTACAGAATTTTATGATTAATTATCTTATATATATATAATATTTATATATATAACCACGCATTATATAACTAAGCTTTTGCACTGAGGATATTAAAATTCAAAACATGATAGTAATTTAGAATTTTCAGAATATGACATGTTTATTTATTTATGATTTCATGACTTTTACATTAATTCATTTCCTTTCTCTATAAATCAAATAGCTTATATATTGTAATTACACTTTAACATTTATCATGACTTTTACATGTTGTCAATATTTCTTTGATTCTTATATCAGGCTTGGCTTTTCTATCGAGAACAATTATTGAAACTCCTTTATTTAGAGTTTCTGTGATGGAAACATCAAACATTTTCGATACGAGAGATGCATGAAAGTATTTTTAGTAATGTCTTCTTATAATAATTTATGACGAGAGAAATGACTGGTAAGGATAAATGATGATGGCAATATATAGTGATATGAAGATGTCATCAATAGTAGTCCAAGAAATCGCCCAAATAACATTCATTCTCAAGACTTCATTCTAGCCAGAGTTGTCAAAAGTCAAGATTGGAAATGCTTATGACTGAGTGATAATTAATGAACAATTACTATCAAATCGAAAATTATTATATCTATAAAGACAAACCAATTCTTCACACCTAGCCATGAACGGAACTCTTAGCCATAGAAAAAAATCAGTTATCTTTATATTTATTCTCGAATGATGTTAGAAAATTAAACATAAATTGAAAATTTTATTGGGAAATAAAAATTTAACGAATTGTTCGTATTGTTAGAAATCTGTGATGCTGCTTCCCAGCATGGTGGATTTAATTGCAAAAATGACCGTTTTATGATCAGCTCTATCGGATGCTGAGTCAGTGATCTCTTTGACTGGCAACAAACGTGACTACCATTTGACTACTTTGACGGCAAAACAACCATTACAGCAGACATCCAGAATTTTAGCGATTCCGCTAATGAGAACTAAGATACACCTGATAGTCCCTGAACTTTCTCCACCAACCTCCGGTAAATAAAGAGGCGTCAGTCTGAACTCGAAATCAATCGTAAAGAGTCTACGGCGAATAGTTGGATCAGCCCAGTGGAGAGCTCAAGCAATTTCAGAATTGAACAGTGTGCCGAGTCCTGGTATTTTTTTTTCTTTAAGCAGTATCCAGTATTATAGTACTGAATCGGTAGTTGGATGCAGCTAAAACTAGGAGACAAGGGAGAATCACAGACTTTTAGAGATATCGTTGAGTTAAAATACTCAGTTTCCCTCATTTTGCTGAATTCTGTCTGGTCGCTCTGTGTGATGTGGCTGTTTTTACTCCTGATTGCTATTTTTGGATTACTGTTTGTTTTCATGTGTTGCTATGCGTTTCATGTGTTCGTATCTGCTTTATTTTTGTCGTCAAGTGTTTTGTTCGTATAGACAGAAACATTTCTTTTTGGAAATGCTACCAACTGTTGAATTTAAATAAAGCGATGTGAAATATCTCACCTTATATTACAGTACTAATGAATTCGTGATAAGAATATGTTAGTAAACTTTATGAAAGTTTGTAGATAAGCATGTATAGAAAAAAATTCATTTAGGTTTTATTTTCTGTTTCGGTGTCAGGCATCTAAATAATAATAACTAATCCAAGTTATTGATGAATTCATAAAGACTGACTGTCACATTTGTTTCAATAATATATGGATCTTTTAATTCAAACAAGAATTAATTCGAAAAATTCTAAGGATTCTAGATGGATTCCATTGATTCATGTGGAATTCATTGATCAATGGATTTTATATTGATCGATGGATTTTATCATTAATATTTTTATGCAATCAAAATCAATGGGTTTTATATTGCATAATAATATGTATAATAGACATTTTTAGTTTTTAAATCAAAAAGCTGAAAAAATTTAATGCATACATAATGCACTGACAAATGATTTCAAAGTTATGGAATTTTATCTAATACAGTTTTACAAATGGAACCCTAAGTATAAGTGAAAATAGTACACGGGACTTAAACCAAGTAAAAATTTATAAGTGGCGGCGTTATTAAGACCAAGTCTTTACTTTTGCTCTACATAAAATAACTCACGAATCTTCGTTCCAGCAGACAAAAAAATCTTCCTAGAATATAAGCTTACAAAGTGATAAAAAGATACTTCATTTGTTATTTTATATACATAAAAATATAACTTGCATCTTGTCAGTAAGTAATTTCTAATTTTAGAAACACGATGGTAGTATTCGTGACTGTTTTTCAGGAATAAATACCGAGAAAAAGATTTTCATATTTTCTGCTGTCGAAGAAAAGAATTAAGCTTGTTTTCTCACCATTTCTGCTTCAAGATGCATACCTTATTTTTTCCTCGAAGTGGCTAAGAAAAACTGCACTTTTTGAATTTTTCGAAATGTCAATTTCAAATTTGTTTGCACAAAAAGATTTTTAAAAATGACTTTTTGATATAAAAGTAGAAATCTCTGGATATTCTGAAATATATTTTAGAATAACTGTTACAGAATAAGCAGTTTTATTCTCTTTTGCTATTTGAATATGAAAATGGGCTTCAATATACCTCATTCTATTACAATTTCTTCACAAATAAATTTATTTCAGATAATTTAACGTTTTAAGATTATTAATTAATTATGTCCTACTTTAGCTAATTATATACTTGCGGCAAGAAAGCAATAAAACAACTATAGTTTCTATTAGTTTGAGTAGCATCCCTTTTTTATTTGTTGCTATTCTATAAAGCTTCTTTCATACTTGTAACACTTATTGTGGAATAAATATAATGTATACTAACGTCATTATATTATGTATACTACACTGAAGTGACAAAAGTCATGAGATGACTGTTAATATCGTGTTGGTCCTCCTTTTGCCCGGCGAAGTGCAACAACTCGACGTGTCATGGAGTCCACAAGTCGTTGGAAGTCCTCCGCAGGAATATTGAGCCATGCTGTCTGTATAGACGTCCATAATTGTGAAAGTGTGGATGGTGCAGGAGTTTGGGCACGAGCGAACCTTTCGATGATGTCCCATAAATGCTCGATGGGATTCATATTGGGCGATCTAGGTGGCCAGATCATGCGCTGGAATTGTCCGGAATGTTCTTCAAACCAATCGCGAACAGTTCTGGCCCAGTGACATGGCGCATCGCCATCCATAAAAATCCCATCGTTGTGTGGGTACGTGAAGTTCATGAATGGCTGCAAGTGATCTGCAAGCAGCAGAGCATAACCATTTCCAGTCAATGATCGGTTCAGTTGCAACAGAGGACCGAGTCCATGCCATGTAAAAACAGCCCACACCATTATGCAGCCACCACCAGCTTGAACAGTGCCTTGCTGACAGTTTTGGTCGAGGGCTTCGTGGGGTCTGCACCACACTCGAACACTACCATCAGCTCGTAACAACTGAAATCGTGACTCATCTAACCACGCCACGGTTTTCCACTGGTCTAGGGACCAGTCGATATGCTCACGAGCCCAGGAGAGTCGCTGCAGGCGATGTCGTGCTGTCAGTAAAGGCACTCGAGTCGGTTTTCTGCTGTCATAGCCCAAGGAAGACAAATCTAGCCGCACAGTCCTATTGGACACGTCCCTCGTACGTCCCACATTGATTCCTGCAGTTATTTGACGAAGTGTTGCATGTCTATGAACATTGACCATTCTACACAGACGTCGGTGGTCTCGGTCGTTAAGTGCAGGTAGTTGCCACTGCGTTGTCCATGATGGTATGTGATGCCTGAAATTTCATACTCTCGGCACACTCTTGATACTGTGGATCTCGGAATATTGAATTCACTAACGATATTCGCAATGGAATGACCCATGCGTCTAGCTCCAACTAACATTCCACGTTCAAAATCTGTTAATTCTCGTCGTGCCACCATAAATCATGAAAAACATGTTCACATGAATAACTTGAACACAAATGAAAGGTCTGGAAAACGAACTGCGCATTTATACTTTTACGCTGCGATACTACTGCCATCTGTATATTTGCATAATGCTATCCCATGACTTTTGTCACTTCAGTGTATTATAATGTTATACTACTTAATACTAGTGTTATAAGTTATTAGAGGGAAATATTCAGGGATTTTTTTTATAAAATACATTATGATTGACAACATAAATCTAAAATACTTGCTTCAGAAATTTATTAAATGCATTTAAAATATAAGCATTCGTTTCATTCCTTTTTAATTCAAATATGTATTAATAATACATTGAAATGGGTTGTAGAATAATCGATATTTGCTTTCTGAAATTTTTAGTTTTTTTTTTTTTTGTTTCCACACTTTTTTCATAAAAAAAGTGAAAAAAGATACTGAAAAAAAATATTTCCATGCATCATATTCTTTAGAAAATTGTGTGAAGAAAGAATATATATTAATTGACCTATCTTAGAACATAAAATACAATAATAATTCAGTTCTTAAAATTTAGAATTACTGAATTAATTCAATGAAAATTTAGTACAAAAATGTGTAAAAATTTATAGATATCTAAATATAAATGTAGATATATTTATAAAGATTAAAGTACTAATGAGATTTTTACCAGGATTGCAAAGCAAAAGTGAGAAATGCAAAGTATAGGTAGTCAAAACGCAAAATAAATTAAAAATCTAATAAAACTGGAAAAAAAATAAAACTCTAAAAAAATGCATTTAAAACACCCCCCCAAAAAATTTTTTTTTTAATTTTTAAAATTTTAATTTTGAAAAAGACGTCAAGTATCAATGAATTAAGTCTTAAATATTAAAAATAATATGCAAATTATATAATGATTTTTTTATTAATTTTAAAGATGTTTTTTAAATAGAAAGTTGGTAAATTGGTTGATTTTGCAATATATTTTTTAAATCTTTATTCTTATCTACATGGTAAATGATAAAATGTATTTTGATTCTTGAAGTTGAAAAAGTCTGCTGTCTTTTCAAACCAATTTTAGATGAATATCCTAAATTGGTTTCGCTTCTTGTCAAATGTATATATATAAAATATAATAATAAACTTTATTGTATAGTGAATGTTATAGTCAATATTCATAGGGTTCGTTGTTTTATGTCAAGTTGAAATTTTGGAAATATTCAGAAAAGCATATTTGATCAGAAAAAAAAAAATATTATTTTCTTATTTCCCTTAGAGAAGAAAATTCTTCTACTTTGACCGAATGCAAGTAGGTTTTAGAAAATCACTATTGTTGAATCTCCTTCCGTTACAGTTATCCCTTTGAAGCTGCCAACTATTCAGCACAATTTTTTTCTAGAAAACGTTTCAGAAATGGCTTTTGAAAATCTTTTGTAAGATAATGTATTTCAATATCCATAATTTCTTTCAGACTATTTCTACTATCTCAGAGCTTTCTTAACCGACGGGGACCTTTCTTAAACAGCAAAACCTGTTCCATAATATTGTACAATATTATGTGATATTTTATGATATTAAACTATACTCAACAGTAGTGCAAATATTGATCAGTGTTGTTGTGCAATAACATCTATCGATATTCATAACATTATTCTATATTACAATATTGTGTACGACTAGGGTGATTCTGGTGAGTTTGAAAGGACACTAAAGATATATCAGCTGTATTATTGCTTTTTTGGAATAACTGTAAAAAATCTTTTCTAAGAAAATGGATGTGCTAAAGAGTTAAAATGGCACATCTGGCCGCAAGGATCTTGTACTCAGTTTGTCACTCTTGTATTTAATTTTCAATTGTTTTACCTTAACTTTTGAAGAAATCTTGATTTTGTATGAAAATTTCATGAGAACATTAATTATTTAAAGATTTACATCAACTATTAACAATATTAACTTTATCTGAATTAAAAGGATGTTATGAGATATTTTGTGTATTAGATCTGCGACTGATAAAGATATGTAAATATTTGATTATGAAATTGCTTCAAAAAAGTAGAAGCTTCATGTGACTAAACTAATTGAATGCAATAAAATGATGAAGAGATTTGGCTTCACAATATTTTTGGTACTGACTACAGTTATTAGCTACGAAAACGTTCTAGTAATAGATAAAATCTTATCAAGATATTTTTAAATCCATTATCAGCATTGTTTGATACCAGATACCTATTTTTAAGTTTGTGAGCCCCTGCTGAAAAATAAATAGTAAAAATAATAAGGAAATTATTGTAAAGAAAGCAAAACATATATATTCTAGTGATACACTGAGTAAAATTACTAGATTCATTCAAAAAATCTTTATATAATTACTATGTCGGGTAAGATATTCATGGTTTACAATTTTATGTATTGGAAGGAGGATAAAACCTTTATTAAATATTATGTGAAAAAGTTCCATGTTAATTATTTTCGTTTTAGCTGATTTAAAATATTAATGCATGTCAGTATATTATATTCACTTTCTCTTTTTGATACATATTGGCATGGATAGCCTGGTTTAAATACAGCTGGGCGAAGCCCCCCCCCGTGTATAAGATGGCTGATGCACGCATAAATCTGTCGTGGTCACAAAGTCCTCCAAATCGAGGCAATATCACTGAGGTCACTAGTTCATAGGTGATCATTTTCTGATTCAGGTCTAAATTACGATTTGTGGATGAATGATGAATGAGTAGCTGAGTCGTGCTCTTGACTCTAGATGGTGCTGCTGAAAAACAAGAAATGCTATATATTGGATTTAAATCTCTGACATTGTCAACAAGATTATCTATTACAAGTGCTTTTAAAAACAACAATATAAAATTATTGACCTGTTAGTTGGTATTAGCTTTTCTTTAAA
Source organism: Argiope trifasciata (assembly GCA_026543055.1). Lineage (NCBI taxonomy): Eukaryota > Metazoa > Arthropoda > Arachnida > Araneae > Araneidae > Argiope > Argiope trifasciata. Next base: position 4,095,488 of record JAPMOQ010048382.1, read on the forward strand.
ATTTGTCAAATTTTAATATTACACACCAAGTGTAATCCAATTCAATCTATAATAACTGAAATGATCTACTAAAAATATATTGAAATCTTTTAGACAAGATGCAATTACTTTAATTCAGAAAATATCCGATATGTACATTGTTTATTCATTTAATTGAGAAACATATCATACCTTAATTCACCGTTTTTCCCTGAATTCACATTCGATAATTTCCATGGCATCATAATAAATAAACTTACTATTTAACAATATCTTTAACTTTAAGCTCGTAAAAATATTTAAATGAATTATTTTGCTGCTTAATTGTTCCTTCAATTATGAAATACTAAACAAATATATCTTTGAATGCGAGAGCTAAAATTTGAATTGAAAAATGATCTCCTAATTTAAATTGTTTAATGAATCCGCAATTACGGTAAATTTCATCTGTTTCCTCTTCATTGCTTCCTCTCTCTTTATAGTTAGTGATTCTATAAAAGAGAAACTTTGATTTAACAGATTGTTAATTAACTTCCCGAAGTGCGATAGAGTATCTTGATTAAAATAACACTTATCTCTCTAATAATGTTTTTTCAAGGTAGGAAAATATTTTCTTTTCATTTAATGGTATAATAAGGGTATTTTCTGATTACGAGGAAAATCTCACTCAATAATTTAAGGAAAGTCAATCATAACTGTGCAGTTAATTTTCATTTCCTAAATTGTTATCTTGTTAATTAATATAATTATAAATGTCTGATAATTTCAAATATATCAATTTTTCTATTATGTACATGAATAAGCTCAATTTATCATGAATTTAGTTTTTATTGCTAAACAAGAGTAGATAGATTATTTTATTCCATTTGTATTTAAAAATTTATTGAATTTCATTCATGAAGTACTATTTTAAAAGTTCACTTTAAATATCATAAATATTATATTTCCTGCAATGAGTTTTGATAATTAATATATATATATCCCGTTATATTTTTTGATGTGCCTAAGAGCAAATTTACATTATAATAAATATAAATTGGATTTTATGGTTTTTATAATAGTTTATTTCTTGTAAAGACTTGATCCTGGCCGATCAAATAAGATGATAGCTTTTAAAGATAATTTTTTAATGTACAGCTTTATGTACACAAAAAAAAAAAACTCATTCTCATCTAGGTTAATATGATTGATAATATTTAAAGACACTTGAAAATTAAACATGAATAGTTCATCGATTAATTCAAAGAAACAACCTCAGAAGAAAAGCTAACAGGCTATTAGCGAATCTGGCTACTCCAAGGGTAGCTGTAGGAATCTACCGATCTGCATAGGGTTAATGATTCAGAACCCCGAATCAAACGAAACTCCTCTGACTTCTCCTCAAAACTCTCTCGGATCTTCCTTTCTCTTCCCAAATTCGCATTTTATTTTCTGTCAAATCTCCACATCTCATTTCCACATTGGTGTACGTTGGCTTCATGTCATCCAATAGCCGTTTAGTAAAATCCTCAATGGTCTCCTGTTGATAGTGGGAATGTCCACTTAGGATTCATCTTCTTAGCGGATCCTTCACAATGAAAGAAAATAATTAACATCCAAATGATTGACTCTCTTTGACTTTAAAAATAAGATTTATTTCGGACGGACAACAAAATAAGCAAGCCCGGGGCTTATCTAGACACAGTTGATGGCCAGATGACCCTACTAGAATAAAAGATCCTCTATCTGGCAGTTTGGAGGCACTTAATAATGTGGAAGTGTTGCACGGTTGACAGCTCGCCGGAAATACCAGTTATCAAATGTGGGAAACAGGGAACTCTCCAGTGGTTAACATGTGTCTCAGGACAAGGGAGCTGAATCACTTTTAAGTAGTATTTTTACTCAAAACTAAAAACATTATCATGTTAATCATTTTAATTTTTATAAAAAATTAAACATTATAAATACCTACAAATTAATGACATTAATTTATTGAGTGTTATGATGAATCGCATTTATATTTTGCTAATAAAAGTTTTGTTTGGTGACCGGTGAATTCAAGATTTGAAACTTATTCACAAAATATCTTCTAAACTGGCAAACTACTTAATTCTTCTGGGTTAAACTTTTTGCAGTGTGGAGGTCTGTGGAAACTATACATTATTATTATTTGTTAACATATCCATCCGAGATTAAAAATTAAAAGAACGATCAGGAAATACTTCAATCCTGTAGTTAAAACAAATGGCATGTTAATCTGAGCCAAATAGAGCTTTATTGCAAATGATTCAACTAAGGAAGGCTATTATGAATTTTTTTAAAGTTTTTTTCCTATAAAAAGATTTTTTCATTTAATGAAGTTTTGTCCTGGTGAAGTGATAATGCGGCTTATTTTTTATATTTGTTGTGCTTCGTATCGCTATGTTTTGTATAATCACAAACTTTATTTAACTCATTTTTTTAAGTAAATAGCATTCAATTTTGCTTAAGAATAAGATTGTTTTCTTTAGTGTTTGTCTGTGAAAATACCGAACTCTTCTGGTAAAATATAAAATTAATGCATAATTTTATATAATACAAAAAATCTGTGAAGAAAATAAGAAAAAAAAAATGCCACAAAATTCTTTTATATATTGTATACGTACGTAGATTGTAACAGGAACAGAATCGCTAGAAGACAAGGAATAGAAACTATTATGTAGAAAAGCGTGAAAGTAAATAAAAAGCATATTTTAAGGTCCAGAAGTAATAGGGAAAATCAGTTACCTAACTTGCTCTTGAGCTCTATGATTCGGCTGTTTGTAAATAGGAATGTAGGAAATTAGATTAATTATGTATGTTTTATCCTTAAATATTTTGAGGTTATGACAGTTCAAACTAAAATTATATTTTTTCAAATAATTATCTTCTAAACGTCAAAACTTTTGTTTTAATTTCAATACATCAATTTTGAGTCAACACTTTTCTGCTCGAAAATATCTCTTTACAAAATTTTTAGCTAATTTTTTGGGTACTTAAATGTGCTTTAATATTTTTCAGATACTAATAAGGCTTTAAAATTCTTTAAATTAACAAAAAAAAAAGAATTCTTGAATTATACAAACATTCAGTTTAATGTTTGTCTTAAAGACAAAAAGCATCTTTTCATATCACTTCCTTAAATTTACTGAAAAATGCAATACATTTTTCTTAATTTTAATTTAATTCATGTAACAATAATTATATTACGTAACGTTTTCTTTTAAAGAAATGTAGTAATGGAGTAGTTTCCCTTATAATTTATTTTCTTTTCTTTTCAAAACAAATAAGTATAAAATTGTAAGAACATTTTATTAATATGTAACTATTCCTTGCAGTTTAATCTGATAATTTTTTGTAAAAAAGTTCAGCGACGATTAAAACCAAAAAGCATAGGGAATTAATTAAAATGTAATTATTTTGAAACCTATCGAATGAAATTTATGAACTCAACTTTTATTTTTTAACAAAATACGAGAAATGTGTATCTTTACTCTTAAATTATTCGAGAATAAGTGATTACTGCATAATTTTTACCGATAAAATAAGAAGCAATAATTTTTTCATTTTTACCGTAGAAAAAAACACACACGCCTTTTTCCTATCAACAGGAAGATAAAAACTTTTTTCATCGCTGATATTAGAATGGATGCATTTATGCAAATGTGTGAAAACATTTAATAATATTGTCAATTTTAGGAAAAATACCCAATGTTTTTATTACAAAATGTATTGACATGTCTGACCTAAAAATAATTTTCAAAAATCAAAGGTAAAACACTTCTTAAAACGTTTCTTTAATTTAAATACTTTCCTATTAAATGGAGTAATGTTTTAATAAAAGCATTAATATATCCTTGGCACAAAAATAGTTTTTAGATTTTTTAAAGTAATTGTTGATTAATCTCAAAGCTTTCGTTAAGCTTTTGCTTTATCAGTTTCTGATAAATTATACATTAGCTTTGAATACTAAACTGTTTAGTTGGAGAATTTTCAATTTTGTCTCTGCTTTCCATAATAATGAAAAATTATGTATAATTAGTTATGGAAACATTTCTTTCGTTAAATGCAAAGAATTTTCTTCAAACATTAATAGCAAAAACGGTTTTCAATAATAAGCTTTCTCAAACTATATTTCATCACTTGTAATTTTTTATTATTCAGATTTTTGATATTTAAAGCATTCAAAATTACAATAAAGGATATGATTCAGGAAAAACTTACCTCATATTAAATTCTAACGACTATGTGTATTCAGTCAATATGGCATTTCATTCAATTGCGTATGACTCGTTCAAGAAGAAAATTTTATTTCGGATTTTCACTAGTATTGATTTTTAATATAAAATATTTTAGATACGTGATCTGTTTTTATTAGAGCTCGAATTTCAAAATATTCTTTATTTTACTAGTTGAAGAAAAATAGACGCATAGTTCTTTAGTTAAACGTCTATACCTTTTTTCGTGCAGTGTATGCTTGGAATTATAATGTCCGACAGAAACAAATTATCAGTGAAAATGAATAATTGCTTATAATTTTAATAATATATTTTAATATTGGAACAAATAATATATTTTGATATTGAATGCAAAAAAAATGAAATGAAAAAGTTTATTAAGAATAGTGTTTGTAAAAAAACATAGATTAGAGTTCTAACATTTATTTTTATTGTCTTCAGATTTCATTAGTTTTCTTTATCTTTTCTGTACATCTCCCATTAATGTAATGTAATCTCCTATGACATGTTCAGAGCAATTATTCCTGATACTCTTTACCAAGCAATGATATTTGTTGATATAAATCGGTAGTTAATTAAAGTAGTAATTTATGACTGACTTTTTAAATATTAAAGTAGAGGCATTCTCATGTGAAGCTCGTAAGTGAACAAAATATCAACAATCTTGAAAAAATCCCATATAAAATTCTATACACATGAAATCAGTTAAGACAAATAAGAGTTTAAAAAATTTATACTATTATTCGTTTTAATTCACATTAATTAAATGTTAATTCGTTTTAGTTACAGATGGTATTTATTCTATCTAACAATAACTATTATAAAAGTTTCACTGATATTAGAAAAATGTCAATAGCTCTACAGAGGTAAATGCATTCAAACATTTTATTGTAAGTATGTTAGGATTAAATTCCTATGAGTCAAAATTTCATTTAAAAATAAATATATTTTGCATACCAAACGATGGCATTTCTGGGCAAATGCTTAGTCAAGAGCATAATTTTGCAATAGTTTTGAAAACATAATGTTTACAAATAGGATAAATTAGTACTAAACATTACAATTGCAGTTTACTTTGAAAAATGGAATTATACTTCCAATTTTATGCAAATTAAAAACTGTTGCTCTCAAAATGTACACAGTCTGATATACTTTCTTCAGTGAATGAAAGTTATTCTTTATTCGCTGCTAATAAGAATGTTGATTGTTTCCTAACGATTCTAAATCTACTTTTCTCCACAATAATATATTTTGCGAAACAATAGTATCAGTTAATATATTTTTCTTAAAATTTTGAGGATGTCGTCTTTTATTATATCTGGGCAATATTAATTGAAAATACGCTAACTGTAAAACTTATTTCACCTGCATCAACTTAAATACGAATCATATTTGCTAAATTAAGAATGAGATTTTTAAAATCTGCTTAAAACAATTTAAAGTATACAGTTAACAAAATACCTACATTTACTGAAAATCCTAAAATTCTCATAACTGTTGGCATTGCTAAATTAATCACAAATATTTACTTCATAAACAATTTTTTAAGTAGCATATGACAAATTGCTTGTATGTGAAAATGCTGCAGAGTTTGTCGGGGGCATTTATTTCTCATAAAAAATATAAAATGTTCGAATCATTACCATAATAAGAAAGATTGGTACAATGATTACATAATATTTTTCAAAATTGTATTTATCAAAATTGAACAGATTTATAGATAAAGGAGTTAAAGCAAGAAGTCGAATATTCTTTACTATTCTGAAAATATATTTTTATGTGAGAAATTAATTATTCTGCAAAAATTGCTTTTTTATCACATACCAAATGTTAAGCAAATGTGAGGTCATTATCTAATTTTTAATTTCTTAATTGTAGAGTAATCGTTTAAAAATATTATTTTGTAAAATAATGTTGTAAGTATTTTTATACAATAGATAAAAAAATGCTTACATTCAAGTTAAGCTTAATTTTTTTATTTACATAAATAATTAGCCAAAAATAAACAATATACATAGCAGATAATAAAATGCACTTTTCAAAAACCCTTATAAATTCAGATATATTTGGGGATAAAAAGTTCATGTTAAGTCATAACAGTAAAGAAATGGAAAATTCTAGAATTTCTTAAACTGATATTTCATTTAATTACTCTATGTCTGGCTTAACAGAATCACGCATGTGTAGGATTGAGTTATCGTCTACCTTCCTGGAAGAAATTAATTAATTAATTCTGACATTATTAACGAAACATAGAAATTGATTATGATGGCATGTCCATGTTGTCACAGAAAGCTTGGGCAGTAGCTTCTAAGGGTAACGACCCTAGAGAACCCAAGGGCGTGTCTAACATCTAGCTGAAACGAAGGTGATACACACAATTCTCTACACACATACAGGTGATACACACATATCCTTTTTACAAAAGAGCACATTCACTCACCTCACAGATAGAGCACAGAGGAAGAGCAACCATGCCTGAACCAGAACTCGATCCCAGGACGCCCAGTCAAGGGGAAGATCCTTCACCCCTCAATTCAGGACGGTGGCAACATATAAATTGTCATGCTTGTATTAAAAATATCATGATATTGAGAGATTGCTTTTACAGCAATCTTCCTCTGCTTATATCAGGGTGTCAGAATGAAAATTATGCAGCCATTATGATTTCCATGAACAGCTTTCCATTCTGTAATATTTCGTTTTTACCATTTCCCATGAATTCAGATTCTAACAATTTTGTTATTTTTACCATTGCTTACTTCATTAACAACACGTTCACTCCAGTATTTTTCCTTCTATTTACTCCTCTAACACAGTTCTTGAGCCTACCACGTTTAATTAGATAGATAAATGTCTTCCTGTCCATGCTACTTTAATCAACTCCGATAAAAGCGCAAAGAGAACATAGTTTCATTTGAGCTTCTGGTGGAATTACAGTGAAGTCTTTAATGTCACAGGCAGTTCAAATCTTTCGCTAGGTTAGAAACTGCTGACGTTTAAATTTTAGATGTTGACATTTCTGAATGCCCTTCAGTGAGTGGCTTTGCAGCTTCATGTGAAGGTTTCTAAGATAAAGTTTAGTTTATTGCCTTTAGAAAGATAATTTCATTTTATTAATTTATTTTAAAGAGGATAATAAGCATAAGACTTTCATACAAAATGAAACATTGGTTCTTCAGTTGATAAGTATTTGGTGTAATGTAATCAATTTGTGATTTAAATAATTATTTAAAAATGAATACGTCCGAATTTTTGAAATAATATACATTTTTATGAGGAAATAAGATTACTTATCTTTTGACATGAATATGTATATTTCCTTCATATTAATAATATTTGCTTTGATTATTTTACAACTAAACAAAAAATTCTTTTAAATTTTGTCTGTATTTATTTAACAATAAACAAACCAGAGGTTGTTTACCCTAAGAAGAAGCTCTTTAGAAACATCTTTGATTGTTTTTAATATAACAAAAGGCATTCCAAAATCACGTTTGATTATACCATCGTCAAATTACTTATATTAAAATAATACTAACAGAAACACCCCTATTTTCAACTACTAGTCCCATTTTGTAAATTATTAGTTTTCAAACTTCATTTCAAGCGAAATTCATAAACATTAGATGCACCCTTGAAACAGATCTCCTACAATCCTCCATATTAAAAACACTTTTCAATATATATATATATATAATATAATATGGAAATATACGAAAGGATTACCCAACTTCAATACTCATGCCGATTTTCTCTAAATTTGCTTCATTTGAAAGTCCATGTCATTTAAATGCATCATCACTTCTCATCCGGTCCATTTTGTCTCCATTTTCAAAACACAGCAAAAGTAATTCTATAATTTTTTAACAACGAAACTTTACTGTTAATGTATAATCATTAAAGCAACAAAAATCATTAAACCCATCATCACTTGCAATATTAGATACAGTGTTCTAATCGTCAAAATAAAATTCGTCATCGGTAGTTTCAGTTTCACGGTGTACTTCTTTCTGTAACTTTCTTTTTGCCCTTTTAGAATATTATTTTTGAAATGTCTTAAAATGCCAGAATGCCAAATCACACTAAAAATAATTTATAGCATACTACTTTGAATTTTACGAAATATTTCCAAAGGCTGTCGATTTCTTTACAAGGAAACTCTATGAGAGACTCTCTACGACGTCCGTAGTCTGAAGCAACTCTATTTGTATTAGATTTCTTTATCACGAAATAGTAGAAGCACCGTAATGGTTCGCGAAAATGTTACTTAATCATTTCTTTTTTTTCCATAAAAAGTGTAAACTGAAATATCTTAAATGTAGGTTAAGATACGGCGTGTTAGTTTGTATGTTTCATTACTATGATATATGAGAGCAGACATACGACAGGAACGGTGAAAATTCTTTGGTGGTCGAGAAAAAACAAACGAGCGCAAAGGGTTAAATTTTGCAAATATATGCATCGCCTTTATTTTAATTCATTATAAAAAGCTTCGTTTAATAAGTAAATAATAATTTATTTTTCCCTAAACACCTACTTTGATAAAACTTAATATGAACAGAAACAAAATAATGAATCTATAAATTCCAAATATTAAAGCTTAATACGTGAAGATATTGGATAAACTTTAACAAATCTTTTTTTATAAATCTATAATAAGATGTTTTTGATATTAAGAGGGACAGCTGTAATGTAATTATTTCGCCCCAATTATATTAGTTTGATGGCTACATGGTAACATTTCAATCGGTCATACATTTCCGGCCGCTCGAATTCAGAATTATTTTTCTCCTATTTCTTCGAAGCATATATATTAAAAGAAACAATTCGAAGAAAAAAAATAGTGATATAATGGTTTCTTACTGTTTTATTTCTTTCATTAAATGCGCTAAAATCTACCTAAATATGTGAGTTGCTTTTCTTAGTATTTGGTTGGTTAAAATTAAACGTATTTTCTATCGGTAGACGAGACAGTCTTTCAGCTTTATTCTTCGAAAGTAATTCACTTTGAAAATGAAAAGGAACAAATGTAATCTGTGAGAAGGTGGTTCTTTTATTTTTCGATGAGTTCCTTGTATGGAAATGCGTTCGTAAGAAATAAAATAAAAATAGTAAGTACCTTTTTAAAATCTGCGAAACTTAATAATATTATTGATGAAATCTATGATTGAAATGGCAGTTCTGAAATTGAAATGCGTGACATTTGACATATAATATACAAAACCTTTTCACATATGCTGTTTCAGTTGAAATTTCAAAGGTTAAATTGCATTATTTAAACAGAAAAGAATTTCGGAACATGTATGTATAAAATTCCAAGTAAATTTTACTTTACAGTGACAATACTCGTAGAATGAATATATATATATATATAATATATATATATTTCCTCTTCTCTCTTTAATATTCTTCTCTCCCAATATTTCTTTTTTCATTCAACGTCTGCTGAGTGCAGTCATAAGCTATGTATTTATTAATCCTTGAAATTTTCATTCTTGCAATAAATTAAAAGGCACTTTAAATAATTTGACTTTATGAATCCATGCACTGTTTCTATATCCCAACGAAAATTAAAATACAGTAATTTTTTTAAGTAATGCAACCTAATCAATACGTGGCTTTTTTTAATACATCCATTCTCTAAATTTATATCGATAATCACATCATTGAATCGACTGAATTTCAAGTAATATTTGTATAATTTTTAAAATAACACTTGTATTGAGCAATATAATTTTATTTTTATAATAACATCTTGACATCAAATTAAGTATAGCGCAAAAGATTAAAATCCAAAACTGTAAGCAGAAATATAGCGTGAAATATAATGTTTTCCCTTTTTTTCGCATTTTATCCAGAATGTTTTGTTCCATGAAATCTTTACAGTTTACATCTTAATTTTTCCCTTTTTTTCATAATCCCATTGACGTTATTAAGCAAAAACGTATTAATCGTAATCGTGCTGTATTTCAGTTTCATTTAAATTTATATTTGTCCTTGATTTATCTTTTCTATCAGTGATATAATTAAATTTTGTAGAAATGAGTGTGAATTGCATGGAACTATGACTATATGCTTACATTCTATTGCAGTATTTGCGAAATTAGAATTATTCGTTTGTTTATTAATAGTATCTATTATGTTTGTCTGCGTTGTAGGAATATTATCTGCCACTGGTGTTCCAGCCTTAAATTGGCCAAGTTTATCCAATTACTAATATTTATAACTTATTTCGAAATTTCTAAATGTTAATTATGTTTATTTTTATGTCTTTTGAAAGACATTTTTTGAAGTATTTTGTTTGAACTAATACTTCGAAAAGAGTGTAGAGTTTCAAAACCAAACCAAAACTAGAAATTATATTTCACTATTGACTAATTTTAATTTTACGCTCTTTTAGTGGAAAGAATCATATTAATTATATAATTGTAGCCACATAAAGAGAGGGAATAATTCATTCACGCGAGATTATTTTTTTAGTATTTAGGCTACACAGTTCTTTTAATTTCACTTTAACAGGAAATTAAAAGTATGATTTTATTTTAGCAATAAGATTACTCATTTATAAACCTAAACGTCAAATTTGTTTTTTTAAAAATACCATGTACTAAATTAATCTAAAACTTTCATATTTTCACATATTATATAATCTCTTTTCTTACCGTACTTTATTTGCATAAAAACTACATTTATTTTATGAATTCTCATAGAATATTATAATCTATTCAGCGCTCATGCTTTTAACTGAAAAGATTATTTAAAAATAAGCTAGTTAGCCTTCAATCCATTTATTTATTAGATTAAATGTTTACGAATAAGTTATATAACATTAAGAAGATTAACATTTGAAATTTCAGAAAATTCTTGTCATTTAAAATAAATAATGATAAAGCTTTTATTCTGTTAGAATAAACGTTCGAAGGAATTACGTAGCTTCACTTTTATTTATTTTTAGAACAGATGATGTAAGAAATGTCCGTGCAGAATATTGAATAAAATAATTGAAAACAAGAATACGTTATATATTTTGAAAGTAGAGTGACTTCATACTGATTTACAGGATGACAAAAGATTAAATTTGTGTTTGAAATCCCTCTCGATTCGTTAAAGCATAAATTTAGAGAGTTTTAAATGCAAGCACACGGATTGTTTGAGATGTTAATGCAAACATTATGTAGCGAGAATCTTGTGCTAAGCCTAACTAAATTCGCAGAAAGTCGATTCATTTTTAGTACAATAATCTGGAAGCATAAGGAAGTTAAAACGAAAGATAAATACAACTTTTAAGACTTCTAATTAGAGGGAAGAATTCAAAAGTCTGTAAATGAGTCATAAACGCATAGTTTATAAGGCGGCGAAGTTACATCGGCATGTAAGCTGGTTTTAGTGAGAAACAGTATTTAAACTGTAAGGATTATATTTTATTCAACTTGATTAAATTGCTAGGTTTATTGCTTTTCACTACTCAATTCATTTCAGGTCAGATAATGGACATCTTTTTTTTTCTTTTCTCAACTTTTCTAAAATGTTGGAAAAAAATTAAGCATTATTCTAGATACCTAATGAGAAAATAATTAAGATTCCATTTTGCTTTTGTACTTTTTTAGTTTTAAATGGAAAAAAAAAATCAATAAATTTAAATCTAAAAGTTTGGAAAACAAAAAATTAATTTTGTATTCAAAAGTGTAACGAAAACTTCTTATGTAAAGCAAAATTTCATACCAGTTCACAAAAAGACTATTTATAATATTAGGTAGGAATAAAGAATTTATTAAGTAAACTATTTTTTTAATTTGTAAATTTCAAAAAATGTACATTGGTAGCTGAAAAACCTTTTTTCCAGGTTTAAATCATTTACATAAATAAGTTACTTTCAAATTAATAAGATAAATCTAAAAAAAAGAATCATTATTGGTTTCATCGAATTTATTTTCTTTATGATTAATCCTGAGTTATTTTTGTAATATCAGTAATAAATGGAACTGACCAGTAGCATTATGCATTTATGAAAAGAAAAGTTATTTAGGATTGAAGATTACATATTTGTTACCATAGATGATAATTTGTTTTATAAAGCATGAGAAACAAAAGCAAATGTTAAATGAGAAATTCAACACTTTTAGCTGTAGGCTATACTTTAGAATCATTATATAAACAGTATATAATGATATGAGATTGTAAAGTAAATAGTATTACATCTCATACACACTCAAATTATAATTACATCATATAAATATTCACTTTCTGCTTGACAAAAAAGGATTATTAAGGCAAATTTTGCATTAAAAAAATCTAAAGGCAATATGTAATATCAGTGGCGATGAAAAATCATTTTTTTATTTCTCTTTAAATTTAATATCGTATCTAGAATACATCTTAAGAAGGACATCCAGAGTATTTTAAAGATCAATAGAAGTTAGATGCGAAAGTATGTAAATTAAAACACAGCAAAATCATCTACTTTGTGGAAACCATTTCAAATCTGGGAAACATAAACATCATAGTAAATCAACTAAGTTTTATTTAGGTGGATAGAAACATAAGCATACTGCCTTATAAGAAAAATCTTATTGGTAATACTTTTTTGATAAATCAATATTTTTTTTATTTTCAACAACGCATAATATTGCTTCCCTACAAAATCCGTCGCTTTATCAAAATAAATAAAATGGACAGGCCCAGAAGTTCAGATTTAATGGATGTCAAGCTTGATCATCACATTTTGAAGTTCCGTAAGTGTTCAAACTCAGTAACTATACTGACCTAAAAGGTGCTTATTATAAATAAAAACATATTCCTCAAACATATTCAAAAATTATAGATAAAAAAAGTCATCATTAGAATTAAAATCTTGATCAATCAGGTTATACAGAAGCTTCAAAAGGGAGATTTCGAATGAATACAGAATGACTTACTTCCTTCATATCTGAACCAGTTTAAGTAAGTTCATCTAGACTTGAATATACTATGTGATGACATAGGAAATTATTAACTATAGGTGTGGTCTGTTCCTCAATTACTTACTTTCATCTGGGAAAATAAGTACCATACTTAAAATAAAATAGGTAAGGAATATCGTTTACGAATTGAATTGTCAAGAGTACAAGCAACAACTAAAGGTACTTCTAAGAGATAATGAAAATCCGTTTTGTGATAACTTCTAGAAATATATTAAGTTGTTTTAATATCTCCATAGGCTTCATTTTTCATTATTCACACACTATTTCATTTCTTATTATAATTGTAAAGGACTGATAATGCATAATTAAGTATTTTTGAAATGAAAGAATTATTATGGAAAAATCATCCAGTGTCTGTTCCATTAATATAAGGTATTGTTTATTATCTCCACGACACTCTCCAACATTCTGAAGCTGGCCAACATCATGTAGATATCACAATAATATAGTTGAGTATTTTGTACTAATAGAGTGCCTTTTTTATGCAAAAAATGTGAATACGTGTGTGCTTGTATATAAGTGGAAAAAGATAAAAAGGCAAACACCCCTAATTTCTTAAAGCTTTGTTGAAAAAAAAATACATTTATGTTTTTAATGGATCTTACATTTATGAAACATTTAAAATATTAATTGAGAACTCTAATTGAATAAATCAATAAATAAACTTCCTTTTGCAATCAGCAGTCAAATTATTTTCTCTTGAATTCTCATATTCTGAAATGACTGTTTTTGAAATAGAAATATCCACAGATTAAGAGCTAAATTTCACTTTATACTGAAATAGCAATGACAAGCTCAGTATCATTAATGTCAAAATTGATCATAAAATTATCTTTGATAACTTCATGCAAGGACAATTTTATATATTTTGTTTAAAAAAATTGTATTTATTTGCAGTTTTGTGCCCACCATGAGACATCTGATAAGAAATTATATCCAACTTTTGCCCGAACTCGTCCACCAGACACCCAGATATCCAAATCTGTTGCTTCGTTGCTGCTTAGTTTTGGTTGGATGAAGGTGGCTTTTCTGTATTCGACAACACAAGACAGAAATTTTAGAGAAGTTTCCAGGACCATCATCAAGACTTTGGAAGGAGTTGGTATAGAAGTTCGATACCTGGGTACATGGCCAGAAACCTACCATTATGGCTATGGAGAGAATCCTTTTGATCAATTGGTTGAGAATTCATATCTAAATGCTAGAAGTAAGAGACATATTTTTATATCAATAATTTTTCCGCTATCTTATGTGATGTTTACGATACTGAGGTGGAAGCCCCTCACATCGT